>JABAJT010009868.1:1293-12952 GCA_018850275.1 Tephrocybe sp. 9174TJB
CCCCGGGGGAACCAAGGATACATGAGTTGGCATACAGGGCGATCATTGAAAGGTGCGCTGAAAGCAATTCAGCTGTACCCCCATCACTCGCCGGCAGTGTAAGTAGTAGAAACCATGTTTCTGCCCTGATAGATTGGCTACGCGAGCCGCCAATAGCATGCAAACCGATTAGCTTCCAGTTGGGCAGTGGTAGTTCCTCAGCGTTGGCCATGGCCGTCGCTGCAGCGATGGAGACGAGAAGTAATCAAAATCTCCTTTCATAGCACAAATATTGTAGAGTATTTTCCTGAATTAAGATGTGAGCGTACTGCACACTTCCTCGCGAGCCTGATATAAAGCTAGGCCGGCCACGTTACAAAGACGATCATGGACGCCGTCTCCATAAAAATCTTTTGCTTGGCTTTCAAGTCCAACTTGAAATAAATCGAAAATGACAGCGAGAGCAGCCGGCGTGGTGGTGTAAAAGCATGAGGTATGGTAGAGTGAGCGGAGGTGTATACTGGTATTTGTGTACAACTCTGACAATGACCTCGACTGGTCCTCCACGCTCTCTACATCTCCTCGACCGCAACAACAACGCTCCTTTATCGCCTCAGCCATCGCCGCGCAGTCCTCCCAACCCTCGTCGTCAATCATCCATCTCTTATTTCTCTACATCACCATCCTCCAGACGCTCATCTCTTGGCCCGCATTTCAACTCCATAGCATCACCAAAGGATACCACACTAGATTCGCATAATACACTCCCGGAACGAGAGCCGTTGACATTGAGTGAAAAGTGCGTCGCTACTGCTCTTGACATCATATCCCTAAATCCATCAACAGGCATTCAGACCTCCTTCATTTCATTGCACAAAAGGAAGCAAAATGTCTAGAGCTCCGCTCACAGCTGGCCGTACATGAAGCTGAACTCGTCCAGCGTGCGTTTGCGGCTTCATTTTCTCCAGTATTGATTTATTAAAAGCCACTTTTCAGTCAAACGAAAATGGGAACGCATTGTCAACCGAGGCTTCCTCGACAGCCCTCTATCTCCTTCTCAGATATCTCCAGGTAATGGTGCTGTCCTTGAAGGAATTGTAGAAGGCGTACAAGGTGTCGGCAGATTCATAGCTGCTGGTCTGGCTATTGGAGAACTTTCACCTCCACCCTCACAACCTTCTTCGTCTCTATCATCTCCCCTCCGTTCAAAGCACGCAATATCTCAGTCGTCAAACTCTTCATCCTCAACATACACGACCAAGTCGACAAGGCTCTCACAGTCATCCACGTCTTCTGTTGGAGAGGACACGACTTTTTCACCAGAAAAGACGCGACCATCCGAGGATCAGATTCTTATGGTATATGATACAGGTGCAACACCAACCATGAGCCCGAACCCTGCTTTCGAACATCAACAACAACGACGAAAGCAACACACTGACTTGAGCTTTGAACCACCACTAATTTCTGGCAAACTACTTCGTCGAAGATCGAGAGGTCCCGATTCACCGAATACCCTTCCAATTCCTGAGGATCATTTCGCTTCGTCTTCCAGTCATTCAAGTTCGTCGTCCACTTCCCCAGAGGAGGCGATGGAAGGCGAAAAGGCTCAGGCTACTCGATGGAAGAGAGCGACCATCAACGGGACAGGCTTTCCACCTGTATCGAGCATTCCTGGGCTTGCAGCGGTGACATTAAGCGGTGCGGGAGCATCGTCGTCGTGGGTAGGAAGCGTGGGGAAGAAGTGGGAGGAGCTGCAGAAGGGCACCACGTAAGTGTTTCTTCATGACCTTGCGGATGTGATTTCATGCGTTGGTTGATGATAGGTTCTCGAAGAATCAAAAACGCGCGAGTGTTTTGCTCTCAGACGTATCCCAATCTATTGCATCAGCTCTCTCTTCTCCTCCATTGAGACTGTCACCGCCGCCACCACCACCGTCATCGTTTTTCGAACCATCTTTGAGTCCTGCGCCCACTAAGACACCAGTGTCACTCCTGGATGATGACGGAGAGGCCCACTCCGGGCTGCAGAGCTCTCTTCAAGTCTTGATACCCTCGCATATCCAACCTCCAGTGCCCAAATCCAGAGCTAAACCGAAACCAGATCCCATTTGGCAGATGCTGGAACCGTCAGTGACGACTCGTGCACAGCCCAATAACATCGCAAAGAGTCGGGGACCTGGTGTCGTTGACGATGAGGATGAGTGGAATTGGTAGTCCAAGTATCCTCGCTGTATATTTTTGCACCAACCGTTATGCAAATCTTGGTGACATTACAAAGTGACATTTAATCATGAGAACATAGTAAGAACCGAGTACTACAATGTAAGTCAAAAGATGTCGGTCTCTATATACAATTACACCTTTCTATGCTTTTCTACGTCGTTTGACCTTCGGGATCACGCAGGTGTCTCGGAGACAATGAGGTCTCGCGCGGTTCCATTCACAAGTACCTCTGGGGCCTCATTTCGAAGAATCGCCTCGCTAACCATCGAATCAGCTGGGTGGGGTGGTTGGAAGTTAACCCGCTGGTATTCGAGCTGCTCGGCGAGTATCGCAGATCCTGACGAAGCAGCGACAAATCCAAGGAAAGGTGGGGATGGGTTGAGAGGGCGGGTGCAGAGCTCTGGGTGAGCTTGGAGGCCAAGGAAGTATGGGTGATCTGGGAGGAGCGTGTCAGACGGGGATATTGAATAGTGGAGAATGTAGACTCACCAGGCAGTTCAAGGATCTGCATACGTTCTCCCTTCTCATCCTTGCCAGAGAAGATCAATCCACTGTTCCCCAGCTGCTCGACGTACTTCGGGTTGACTTCGTATCTGTGTCGATGACGCTCCCAGATCTTCCCAGCACCACCGTAAAGTTTTCGGGCTGTCGACCAGGTCTCTGTGCCTTCTTCGAACACGGTGGGTCGGAGACCCAGACGCATGGTCCCACCCATGTGGGTTTTAGAGATTTCGGGCATGAAGATGATGAAAGGATGTTTCGCATCTGGATCGAATTCTGATGAGGTCGCGTCTGGGAATGGTGGAAAGAAAGTTGGTCAGAAAGAAAGGAGAAGAGAAGGAAGATAGTACCAGGGATTTCAAGGACATGTCGCGCCCATTCTACGACGGCGAGCTGGAAGCCTAGGCAGATGCCTAGGAAAGGAATTTTTTGTTCGCGGGCGTATTTGATAGCCAGCATCATGCCTTCGGTACCACGGTTGCCGAATCCACCAGGAACGAGGATACCGCTGTGAGAAGGTCCATAATTCGTTCAGGTAGAATCAAGTGTATTGGACGTACCCAGCACCGACAACGGCCCGCCATGCGTCGTGGTATTTAGCCGGATTGGTTTCCTGTGTTTCAGGCTCTAGATCTGAGGATTCAACCCACTGAAAAAAGCGTTAAGTTCATTATCATGACGAGACGAAAAAATGACGAACATTGACGATGAGTTTGCGGTGGATGCGGAACGCGGAATGCTCTAGTGATTTTGTGACGGACATGTAGGAGTCCTTCAGGTCAGTATATTTGCCGACAAGGGCGATAGTAACAGTGTCAAAGAGGCGTTCCTGCCTGAAATAAGGAATTGAGCAAGGGTGCGTAGTTGAAGTTGAGATTATCTGGTATACCCTGATGTCAAGTCTTTCCATCGTTTACCCAAGGAAGCGCCCTTGTCCGCCATCTCCTTCGTGATCGTGATTTTATCAAGGCTAAGGCGCTTTCGTAGGTATTCAAGGATTCCTTGTGATTTCAGGAGGAGGGGGACGTGGTACACGGACGATACGTCATGAACGCCAAAGACCTGCTCAGATGAGACGTGACAGAACATGGAAATTTTGGCTTTAGTAGCAGCCTGTAGGGGTTGGGCAATGAGGAGGCGGCACGCAATCTAAAGCGACCATTCAATCAGTTACTCTATTTTGTCAAGGGCAGATAACGTGCCAGGTCAGGGAGGAGACCAAGTCCTCGTAGGGAATGAACTGTCGTTTGTGTTGGCTTTGTCTTCTGCTCGCCATGAAGGTCTGGCACCAACGACACGTGAATGAGGGCAAAGTTATCGTGTCCAACGCGGAATTGGAATTGGCGCATAGCTTCTACAAAGGGAGCCGACTCGATATCGCCCACGGTGCCTCCAAGCTAAGGAAAAAACGTTTTACACTTGATGAGTCCTCCAACTGCATGATCAGACTGAACAAATTACCTCGATGATGCAGACGTCCGGCTCTTCACCCGACTCATCGACGGGGATTTTGGCGACTCGTTCAATCCAGTCTTGTATGGCGTTCGTAATATGTGGAACAATCTGAGACCGTTTAGCCGAGAATCATTGGAATAAACTGTGGAGTGGTACCTGGACAGTCTTTCCGAGGTATTCGCCTTCCCTCTGCAGATAATCAAATTTATGGCGTACGAGAAGATTATGTGGAGACAAACCTCTTTGTTAATGACGTGTCTGTAGATCTTGCCAGTCGTAATATTGTTATCGCGCGACAGAGTCACGTTCAAATAACGTTCGTAGTTGCCCAGGTCTAGGTCCACTTCACCACCATCGTTGAGGACATACACCTCCCCTAACATGCTGCGTTAATAACGGATGGGCTGGACATTTCTCGAGTAAGTCACCATGCTCAGTTGGCGCCATAGTTCCAGCATCGATGTTCATGTATGGGTCGATCTTGATGGCGGTGACTTTGAGGCCAGTGGTCTTCAGGAGAAGTCCAGTGGACGAGGCTGTCAAAGAAGGATAGGTATTTTCGACATACTAAGTAGTATATCATCGTACCAATTACGCCCTTCCCGATACCGCTGACGACACCTCCGGAGACGACGATGTATTTGGTCATTGTGGTACTGGGAAGGAGTCAAAATTGACACTGAAAGGAAATTTTGGCCGATCAAAGGTTATTATCAGATAAGATCAAGATTTCTTCGGCAGCGACGTTGATTTTGCATGCACTGACAGTGACAGTGTCAAAGTGACTCTCAACAACACACCCCTTGGTTCATATAACACCCGTGTCTCCAAAATTCTGTCCATTATAGCGCCGGGAAAGCGTCCGGCTTTACGTATATTCTCAACCCTCGCACCCTTGGCACACCCTAAGGAACGCTGCTACAGACCTATCACGATGGCATCGGTTTACTCAGAGGAGGACTCGAGACTCATCAGAGATCTCCACAACTTGTCTAAGAAGTCTCCAAAGCTCGTCAAGTCCTCGATTTATGAAGCTCCAGCAGACCCTAGTATCGTCGTTCGTAGCTGGAAAATGAACGAGTTCAAATATTATGACATTCCTTCACCATTTCCTACGCTAGCTCGTGGACTATTCAATGTGGAACTTCCGAGGGATGATGTCAAAGACGCTACAGTTGGAGGAGATGATGCGGCTGGTGGAAATGAGCGGAAATATCGTATCGTGGCGCGCGGGTACGATAAATTCTTCAACATTGGCGAGGTTCCATGGACCACGGTGCATTCATTTATCTGCACGGCCTTTATTTATGAAATCTCATAATTCCTGCAGTGGGCATCTCTGGAATCGCACACTGCTCCTCCGTACACGCTGTCGCTCAAGTCGAATGGTTGCATCATCTTCATCGCAGCATTGACACCCAGCAAACTCATCATCACTTCAAAACACTCTCTTGGACCAGTGGCAGGATCTCCAACGAGCCATGCAGAGGCAGGTGAGAGATGGCTTCGTAAATATCTGGTCCAGAAAGGTCGGACAGAGGAGGACCTAGCGAAGCGTCTTTGGGAAAATAATTGGACTGCCGTAGCAGAAGTGAGCGAGCGCTTTCACTTACATTTCAGGCACTGAATGACTGATACGCATTCTATCTTCAGCTATGTGACGATTCGTTTGAGGAACATGTCTTGGCATACCCGCCCGAGAAAACGGGGTTGCACCTACACGGGCTGAATATATCCACAAAGGAATTCAAGACTCTACCGCACACCGAGGTCGACGCATTTGCCGAAGAGTGGGGTTTTATAAAGACCCCATCGGTTGAATTTAAGACCATTGCAGATGTTCGAGCATTCACGGCTGAAATTTCGGACCTTGGGGAGTGGAATGGCGAGGCAGTCGAGGGTTTCGTCGTCCGCACCCATGTAACTGAGCCCCCGTCTGGCAAAGGAAAGTCACCCTCCGCATCACCTTATGCGCCAGGTTCTTCGTTCTTTTTCAAGGTCAAATTTGATGAGCCATACATGATGTATCGCGACTGGCGCGAGGTGACGAAGAAACTCTTGAGCGAAAAGAATGCGATCAGCGAATCAACGGTGTCCAAGAACAAGATGCAGCGCGCGGAGACGCGGGTATATGTGCATTGGGTCATCAAGGAGATCAAACGTGATAGGGCGCAGTTTGCAGAGTATCATAAAGGAAAAGGCATTATTGCAACCAGAGAACGGTTCCTCAAATATCTCGAGACACCAGAGGGAAAGGAGGCATTGGACAGAGCCAGGCATGGTGGAAAACAGGCGGTTCACGTTGGGGATCAGAGCGAGAGATTCCAAAAAACCATAATTGCTCCTGTTGCGATACCCGGTTGTGGTACGTGTCTATCTCGCGCCTTTTATGAAAATTTTCTCAGCATCAGACAGGAAAAACGGCCGTATCTGTAGCGCTGGCACACGTATTTGGATTCGGCCATACTCAGAGTGATGATGTGCTTTCGAAGAAATCCGCACCTCAATTCATAAAAAACGTGAAGCAACTTCTACAGACTCGGGACGTAGTAATTGCAGACAAGTATGGCGTCTGAATCTGGTCATATTCTCACATTACTCACATCTGCCACAGAAATAACCACCTTGCACAGCATCGAAAAGCATTGCAGGACATCGCCAAATCCTCAAATGTCCCTACTCGGTTACTCGTGCTTAACTGGGGTGTCAGCAATGTTCCCCAAGCCACTATCCACAGGATCTGTGGGGATCGTATCACACAGCGTGGTGCAAACCACCAAACATTGCGCCCAGACGCCGAAAAGGGACACGAGGATGTAATTTGGTTGTTCCTCAATTCACGTGAAGAGTTTGCGGATCGCGAAGCCGATGCGGTGGTGGAAATGGAGGTTGAAGAGGATATGGAGACCGCTGTGCGGCGTGCTATTGATGGGTGTGTGAAGGTGCTGAGGCTTGAGCCACCATCGGAAGCGAAGATCAAGGAGGCGCTTGCTGCCATCGATGCCTATCGTCCCACGGTCAAGAAGGCGGATGGGAAGAAGGCGAAGGATGCTGCGAGATACTATGGGCTTTTCGCGGAGCTCGACTTGGAGGAGGTTCTAGGAACTCAGCTGGGGACGCTAGCCAATGCTGAAGGCATCGAGGGAGAAGCGGCAGGGGCTTATGGCGTATTGAAGGGTGCAGGACGCGTCGTTCAGCGCCCACACGTCACCATCGTCCACCGAAACTCTCTGCCCGCGGAGCAGGCACTGTGGGATACCTGTTCGACACTGCACAAACTAGACCAGCCTCCTTTCTTCAAACTTCGACTGGGACATCTGATCTGGAACTCACGCGTGATGGCCCTCACTGTAGACGAGTTCGTCACCATCGATGAGGATAGCAAAGATGTTGTAGCGAAAGGAAATGAATTCCTGGCTCGCCTTCCATCCGGGCTGAAGCAGGGTCTGCATATTACAGTTGCTACAAAGAACGAGAGCATTCCGGCAGTGGAGGCGAAAACACTTGTTCAAGCATTCCGAAATGGTGACAAGTCTGATGAATCTGGGCCTATCAAGTCAGTTGTGCTCAACGACGTCTACACGACTGGTAGGATTAAAGGACTCATTAGATAGATGTAGTATTATATTTTTTCCCACAGTCACACTGCATTGAAATCCAAAGAGTCAGGCTTGATTCCAAACTGTGACCATCACAATGGCAGAACGAACGAATCCCAACATGCTCTTCGCTAATTTCAACCAGGATTTCTCGTAGGTTCTAGCTTTATATCCTTTGAAACATGGTTCATGTTCTCAAAATGCTTCAGGTGCGTCTCCGTAGGTACGAAGAAAGGATACAGCATCACCAATTGTGACCCATTTGGCCGGGTATATACCAGGAGTGCGCTCATTTAATTCGGAGAGGTTTCTGTTGCATTCAACGGGTCTTGACAGACGATGGAGCCAGAGGAATTGTTGAAATGTTGTTCTGCACATCGCTTATAGCCCTCGTCGGTGCGGCTGACCAACCCCAGTCCAGTCCCCGGAAGTTACAGATCGTCAACACCAAGGTACTCTTTTGTGGCATCTTTGAAACAGAATCTAAAGGGTCTGCAGCGTCAATCGATGATCTGCGAACTCCTGTTTCCTTCATCCATACTCAATGTAAAGCTGAACCGCAAGACTCTCGTAATTGTGCTGGAAGTCGAAATATACATATATGACATTTCTAACATGCGTCTGCTCCATGTTATCGAGACCACAAAGAATCCGGATGGTGAGTAACGCCACCCTATATGGTAGCAAGTTAACAAACACCCTCCAGCTATCTGTGCACTGTCACCTTCTGCGGACAACTCATATCTCGCATACCCCTCTCCTGTCCCCTCACCAACCTCGCCATTGGCTCCAAGTACCTCATCACAGCCATCACTTGCTTCGTCCCAGCAGCAAACTGGCGATGTCCTCCTTTTTTCCACTCGGTCCTTGGCTGTTGCCAACGTTATTCAGGCCCACAAAGCCCCCATATCATTTCTCTCTATTAACTCCACCGGTACCCTCCTTGCCACCGCCTCTGAGAAAGGCACTGTTATCCGTGTCTGGAGTATACCCGGCGCAGAAAAGTTGTATCAGTTCCGCCGCGGTACCCGCGAGGCTCGAATATACTCAATCAGCTTCAACCTTGTATCATCGCTGCTTGCTGTCAGTTCCGCGCATGACACAGTGCACATATTCAAACTTGGCCCTCAGAAGACGCCGGCAAAACCAACGGGTCGACCTTCAAGCCCTCCAGAGTCGGTAGATAGCAGGGACAGTTCGCAAGGGCTTGACGGTGGGTATGACACCTTTCTTGAGAAGAAAAGCAACAGCGTTTCGTGGGTGCCTTTTATGTTTCTGCTATGGTAATCATTGATTTGCAGCAGATCCAGTCTCCGGAGAAAATCGATGCAAATGACGAAGAGCCTGACACACTCCATGGGTGGATATCTGCCCAATACCTTGACGGAGATGTGGGAGCCTTCTCGCGATTTCGCCTTCCTACGCCTTCCAACCAGCGGAGCACGTTGCATCGTTGCATTAAGCGGGTACGATAACTGTTGGTATCCGTATAACAGTCCCCTGACCGAGATATCAGGACTATGCCTCATGTCATGGTGATCTCATCAGAGGGTTACTTTTATTCATACAGCATTGATTTGGAAAACGGTGGCGAGTGCTCATTGATGAAACAATACAGGTTCGTCATGTCTGTCCTTTCCGTTATGTATCAATTCATTCACACCATGATAGTTTACTAGACTCTGGAGATTTGGAAAAAACGGGTGGGACAGATTGAGGGGTCATTGATTTTCCTCATTCTCATCAGTGTTGTTAGACAACTGCCGATCATGAGATTATTTCGACAATAGTAATACATTGTGGCCGGACGATGTTGAATATCCGTGATTTATGTACTATACATCCTTGCTGCAAAATGAATGTTGAAACCAATCCACCACACTTTAGTGGTCCACGAGGCCCTCAGGCTTGCTGAGTGTCGACACATCGACACCAGGAAGGGGCCACTGGCTGGCAAAGGCGCGAACTTCATCGCGAAGCTGTTTGACCTGCGCAAATCCAGTCTTGCCCTCTTCCTGGCTAGTAGCAACACGGACGAAGTCCTTGAGAAGTTTTGAGCCAGCCTCCTTCTGGAGGTGGAGCGAAATCTGGACTGCGCGGTGAAGGAAGTCAGCGACAATCTTCATGTGTTCTTCTTTCATGTTGCGGGAGGTGAGAGCAGAGGTGCCTATGCGAATACCGCCGGGGACCTGGGCAG
The DNA here is from genome assembly GCA_018850275.1 of Tephrocybe sp. 9174TJB. Lineage (NCBI taxonomy): Eukaryota > Fungi > Basidiomycota > Agaricomycetes > Agaricales > Lyophyllaceae > Tephrocybe > Tephrocybe sp. 9174TJB. The sequence goes on from JABAJT010009868.1 coordinate 11,251, forward strand.
AGGCATCACCAGAGACAGCATTCTCTGCGCATAGAAGTGAGATTCAATACCCCACGTTTATTGGTTAGAGAACGTACTGTTGATGGTGATACCCATAAGATCGCAGACCTTTTCCACCTTGCTGCCAGTGAGACCAAGGGGGCGGAGATCCCAGAGGACGAGGTGGTTGTCAGTGCCATTGGTCTGAAGTTTGTACCCATTGGCGACAAGGGCATCACCGAGAGTCTTCGCGTTGGCAATGACCTGTTTGGCATATGCTTTCCACTCGGGCTGCGCGACTTGTAGAAGCGCGGTGGCAACGGCAGCAATGGTCTGTAGGTGATTGATCAGTTTACTGGATGCATTTGCAGCTTTAAACTCACGTTGTTGTGGGGGCCACCCTGGCAAGCAGGGAAGACAGCATCATTGACGCGCTTCTCAAGGTCCTTGGCGTTCTCAAGATCCTTCCTGAAGAAGATGAGACCAGCACGGGGACCACGGAGGGTCTTGTGGCTAAAGAGCATGTCAAGAGGTATTCATACGAGGATTAAGACGCGTCCTTACGTGGTAGTGGTGACAACATCGCAGTATTCGAATGGGTTGTTGAGTTCCTGGGCAGCGACGAGGCCACTAGTGTGGGCGATGTCTGCCATAAGATACGCGCCTTCTTTTTCAGCGGTCGCCTTCAGCTTCCCATAGTCCCAGTCGCGGGGGTATGCGGAAGCACCGCAGATGATGAGTCGGGGCTTGAAAATTTTGGCCTGAGACGCCAGGAGCGCATAGTCGATGAGGCCAGTCTCGGGAACAATGCTGTAGGGGAACGACTGGAAGTAGATCGAGGACGCTGTCATCTTCTTCTTGGCAGTCTGTCAACGGGTGATATCAACATAATGTAGCAAGGGAAGGCTACACGAGACATACGTAGTAGCCATGAGTCAGGTGGCCACCATCGGGTAGGCCGAGTCCCATAAGACGATCATTGGGCTGGATGAGAGCAGTGAGGGCGGCGAAACTGCAATGGATCTTCAATGAATCGTGTTTCCAAAAGGGTACAATTGAACCTACTTTGCAGTCTATGAAACATTCCGTGAGTTAGGAATGGAAAAAGAAATACATGACTCACGCTGCCAGAGTACGGCTGGACATTGACACCCCACTTCGCAGGGTCAAGGTTGAAAGCCTGAAGAGCACGTTTACGACAGAGTGTCTCGAGCTCGTCAATATACTCGTTACCGCCGTAGTAGCGAGCACCGGGAAGTCCCTCGGAGTACTTGTTGGTCAAAATGGAACCGTTGGCCTCCATGGTGGCTTGACTGGTCAGATTCTATGAACGCGTCAGAGCTAGTCAACTCGGGATATCGTATCGGTGATCTGACCTCTGAGGCGATCAGCTCAAGGCCAGTGAACTGTCTCCATGTCTCCTTGTCGATGATATTTTTGATTTCGGGATCGAGTTCGGCGAGAGGGGTGTACAAGACCTTGTTCTGAAGGAACGGTTGATTGCATGTTTGGGAAACTGGGAGAATACGGGCCACGTACGAAGTCAGGAGTGTTAGCGGTGGCCATTTTTCTTGTGAAGCGGGCAGATGAAGGACGAAGGAGAGGTCTGACCAGCGATCGTAACATCGGGATAACAGCAAAAAAAAGTCTCGTCCGGCTAAGACCGGCCACATCACGATCGGCCGAATTTGATTATCGCAATCTTTGCCCGTACAAGCATGTC
>JABAJT010009869.1:0-10702 GCA_018850275.1 Tephrocybe sp. 9174TJB
TTCTCCAGCCTTTCTCTCACAGTAGATATATCAATGATAGTTTCTACACCCAATCTACGCCCCTCAGCTACGTCAAGACCATTCGTTCGTGAGCACAATGCGTTGAACGCTGACCATGCCCATTGTCGCTTGACGTCGTATTTCTGCTGTAGCTCAATTTTTTCAATGGGGTCGATGTCAAATTTGGCCAGCTCCTTGATCGCGAGCTCACGGATATCTTTAAATTTCCAGCGGCTAGCAAGGTCGAGGACGGCGGTCCAATCTTGTGCCGTCTTTGCTTTGAAGGTCCCTATAACCCTGGATTTTGTAGCTTCAATCAATCAGGACGGCACCATGCCCAATGAATACCTACGGCGGATATATGATCCATAGAAGCTTCTCGAAGTCAGCCACTTCAACATCATCCACTACTAATGGATGTTCATCGTCGGACCCCTCAATCCCTTTGTCGATGTCCAGCAATGAGAAAGATGTTCCTGAAAAGAATTCCGAATGCCTTCTGAACGATCCATCCCATATTTTAAACAAGGTGTTCTTGATCTTGAAAAAAAAACTATCTCACAAGAGACTATGTGCAAAAATCTGACGCCACTGACCAGAATGACGAGGTTCCCGTCTTCCAAGTAGTACTCTGAATGTTTGTTTGATCGTGGATGATCATTTTCTGTAGGAGGATAAGGTGGAGGCCCTGTGCGCTTGGTTTCGTCGACATTAGCAACAGCCATATCGTCGAGCAGCTGGTGGTAAACTGGGAAGAACAACCATCTCCAAGTTAAGGTCAGTGGATGGCTGACATCTTGACGTACACAGCTTATGTGAAGCGACACGTCTACACTTGTGACATTTGGATGGGCGCGTGTCTAGTACAATGATAGACATGACTATGGTACAAGATGTCAACATACAACAATTTGACTGGGGCGGTTAAACATGGAAATTATGTCACCGTGCACGTTGGGAACAGAGATGCGGAATTTCCAGCGAGCACTATATTTTGGCAAGTATAAATTGCATTCCCCGAAGGCGATCTAGTACAGTAACGGGCTTCAACGATAGGGTCCAATTGAGCTGCGATAAGCAAAGACATACGACAGATGGAGATCATCGACGTTGATATTGTTGCAACGCCCGTCCGGAGAGCATGCGATTGATGCCACCTTCGAACCGCTCGAAGTTCCAGATATACTGTGAGAGGCGCGGATTAACGACAAAGAACTGATGATGGAAGTGATTGGCAGGCTCACTTTTTGAACCAAACATCTTCTATGTATGTGTTTGACGGGAATTGAGCACAAGCAGTTGCATTCGTAAAGTAGCACTGGAGCATCGTCATGCATATGTGCAAGAATGAAATGTCTTCGGAAGGACTGACCTGATCTATGACCACAGGATTGTCCACCTTAGTTTCGAAGAAATTCTCGAAAGTGATGTTTTTCACATGGCCACCCCCAACGTTCGGGCCGGCCCAGGCCTTAATCCTCGCCCCATTCTGAGCGTTAGACATTTTTATGTTTCTGAGAAGGATGGTTGATCGTGACCGTTGGATAACTAAACTCGACAGCGTACATGGCAGTGACATTTTCGACGATATCGAATACGCCAGGATACTGTCCCAGAGAACTGAAAACACGGTCAGTGCATATAGTTACGGCCAAATATAAATCACAAAGTTACCCGACTGATATACCGCTTCGGATGTGTGATAAGCCAACCGCTGACTCGAAGGAAAATTGTGCTTACTGGGATCCAGTGCAGTCAAGATTAGAAACCAGGATATTTGTCGCATCTGGTAAGAACATATCAAGACGAGACTTCTGCCTTACATATAGCATACGCACTAGGCTTGAATGAGACACAATCGTCGCTGTTTTTGATGACCGAATCCCTGATTGTAACATTATCGCTACGATAAATATCCCAACCATCGCTGTTGGCCGTTGTATGAGTCGAGGTGGTGGTCGCGTTGATTGTGATATTTTGGTAGAGTACATTCTTGCTCTCATTGATCTGGATCGACATTTTAAACGACCATTGTAGAGAAGCACCTCTAGTCAAGCTTACCAAGTTAAACCACTCCGGTCCATTAAGCATATGGATATCCTCGACAACCACACTGTTTGCTTGGTGGATCGTTAAAATAATCGGCCGTAATAGCGTAGAATTAGCTGATCTGTAGAACGATTACCAAAAGGCAAACAAGGAAAAGGCTCAGATAGTGTATGTACTGACAAGGTATCCCACCATGCCTAAAACCAACGGTTTTTCAATGAAACCCGGCGATTCGAGGAAAGAAATTAACGTACTTGACCAGCACCATCAAGGGTGCCACCACCTTTGACATGAATATTGTCACCTCCAAGGAGCCAAAAAGTAACCTGGTTCTGGAAAGGGATACGGAAAGCATTCTGGACTTGCACGGTTAGCCAGCATCCTCGACGATACAGTGAAAATAATCCGTACGCCGGTCCAGTATGGTATGTCGGGGGAAAAACGGATAGTTCCACGAAGATCCTGAGTGAACATATTAGATACATATATTACAGATACGTCCAGAATAGGTGTTCACAATCGTTTTGTCACAAAGGCCAGTCATGTTGAGACGCGTCGCGATGTTCAACGTCGTATTCTTCGGGATGATCACGGCTGGACAAGTCTTAACGGCATCGAGGAACTGGGGAGAGTCGTCTCCACCCGAAGCAATAAGAGTGCAGGAGGCTTTAATCTTGTTCGCAAACGCAGAAGAGAGACAACATGCCCCGTATAACAGGGCCAGAGATAGTAGGGGTGCCAAACGAAAGTACATAGTCACTAGACTAGTTCATGGGGAGCTCGAAGTCTTGTTATAAATGCTCCATCGAGGGAGCGGTCCGCGACATAGACGAAGAATTTCCCGATAGCGGTCCGGATGAAGCGTTCTCGTGTCGCGATTCCATCATCATGGGTGTTTGAGTGGAAAATCGAAGTCCACGGGTTGTGCCGACTCTGCAGTATGATAATGTCAATCTGATTCCATGTTCAAACGTTCAACGTTAACCATTCACATTTAAAGCTTGCCCGACGATGGCAAATTACATTGCACCTATCTCTCAGGTTTGCACCCGCTTAACGACGCAATGCTGGGCCCAGTTCAACTCTTGGCTGGTTTATTGTGACAAGCGTCGATCATGACCAGTCATGACCATGACGCCTCTTTGTCCAGTCTGGGTGGCCACAAGGAGACCACGTTGTAATGCTATATAAGAAAGGCCTTTGTGGAACTTCTCTCATACTTGAGATGTCCTCCGTATCCAATACCTCGAAACTTATGCTACGTTCAACAACCTGCCAACCAAAGAAGCACCCCCACTACTGGATGGGGGAAGGCGACATTGTCATACAGGTAGGCGATTGCATTTTTGCTCTAGTTTAGGTTGATGAACTAACTGACTTAGGTCCAGAATACCCTGTTCAAGCTTACTTTGTCCGTTCTTCATGAAACGAAATCTCCTGTTCTCATGACCATCGCGCCTCCAATCTTCCACGCCTCCAAGTCGTGTTTGCTGAGCGGATACAATGAATCACATCCTTTTCTACTGCGAAACACTTCGGAGTTTGACTTCGTTCGACTCCTCTGGGTCTTATTCCCCTCGTACGTTCTGCTCTCTACCTCCATTCTTATATGTGTGAATGTTATATGATTCGTTAGCGATATCTATCCTTTTTCAGACGCTTCTGTAGATGACTGGATGTCTATTCTGAAGCTTTCGACCCAATACGAGATCGGCCACGTTCGAAACCTGGCGATGGCGCGCTTACATGGATCCCAAATCGATCCCTTGAGAAAGATCCTGATTTGGCGTCAATACCACCTTGATCCCAGCCTGCTTATCCCATCCTATGTCGACTTGTGCCAACGAAATGAATGCCTTACGCTTGACGTCGCTGCTGCTGTCAGCTCCGAGCACTTCGTTAGGCTTGCCGCAGCGCGAGAGATATATCGTCAACGGGTGGGTTGTCAATGCGACCATTCTATCATTCGTACCGCCGCAGATAAACGCGACGTAGCAGAAGAAATTGTCAAACAATTTTTCAGCAGACCTGTAATACCTTCTCTAGCAAGGAGTAAGAAACATTACGCCTGAGATTTCATAGCATCAATACATACGGATTATATCTAATATATGCAGTACTTTTACCATTATGAGTAAGTACGAGTCGAGCGTATATGATCAACGTGTCGAGAATCTTGTTAACAGCGCCGTCAAGATGCGATTCTGCTGAGGCTGAGACTCCGGAACCTCCCTGACGAACTTGGTATCGTTGAGGGTTTCGCTAGGCTTGTAGGTCCAACGACGGACGATATTGACTAGTTTCTGTTCACACCACCTCATTGCCATAGATTCCCTTTGCCATACACCCGTTGTCCATATTGAAAGAGGTCCCAGAGGGCGTCCTTGGGATGTATCCGTCTCCTTACCGACTGCACCTCCATTCTCATAGCCACAAGTGAGTGCCAATCGTAATGGTCCAGATGCGTCTTTCCACCGCCGCATCCGGTTTGCCATTACGACGTCGGTAAATATACGATCACCGACGACAATCAGTTCTTCGTCGCGAATGGGAAACTGAAGAGACGAAAAATAGCCACGAATGGCAGAGATGCACGAGTAGGCGGGCTTAAAGGACTTGTGCCGAAGTACAGGAACACCTGTATTGTAAGATACGGATTCGCACTGCGCGGATGTCCGGAAGACTGCACGAAAAGATACGGCATGCGGGCTTACCTGAATCCCACCTGGATCGAGCCAGGTTCCGGCAGAATTGCTCACTATGAGTATATTTCCTTCCCCAAAAGTTGCTCGACATTCATCCCATGCATGCTGTAGTAGTGCTTTAGTTTAACTGGATATTCCGGATTCCAGGACTTGCCACGCACCTGAATCTCGGGGACAATGGTATCTTTATGAGGATGAGTCTGATTGATTAAGGGTGAGTGCACGGTAAAATTTTTCGAAAAGGATTCAACGCACAATGCAATTGTCCTTGTCGAAGATAGCGCCTCGGTAGCCAGCCGTCTTTAGTGCCGCAAAGTCAATATGGCGAATATCTTGCTGTGAAGCTATGTTCTAGATATGCAACTTAGATAAATAAAGTGCAGGACCTTTTACAATGACACTAGGAAGGACCAGTCGGGGGTAAACAAGGAGCTGGAGGGGAACTAGGAGCCCCGGGATATTAATGGGCATGAAGGAGAAGTACAAAGTTCCCACGAGCTATAACTTCCAAAGGGTATACCGCCATCCCGCATCTGACAGCACCTTCGACCATGGCCGACTTTTTCTCTGCTGGCGACGAGCAAATCGACTTTGACCGCGCCGCGTCTGCCTTCCCTGATATCTCCCTCGATGGTGAAGGAGACATTCCTGCACCCAACCAGACTCACCCTGCCACACAAACCACATCAAGCTTCTCGTTTGACGACTTCGAAACCCCAAGTGACAATAATGTCAAGGTCACAGGCGACGACGAGCTCGAGAAGTTCCAAAATGAATTTCCGGATATCGAGGTTGCCCAGGTCTGTACCTCACTGCGCGATGTGGAGACCGTCGTCTTGCGTTGTCACGTCACTTGATGAGCTCAAACATTCGTCTAGCCCCAACCCCCGCCCGCTCAACCGTCCTTCAGCGGTGCAACATTTGCCCCTCGTCCTCAACCATCCGCTTTCACTTCAACACCAATTTTGAACCAAACTCTGGAAGAAGATGAACCGCAAGTAATCAAGTCCGTCAGGCGGTGTCCGTTCTCTGTCTTCCTACTGAGCATTCCAACAGAGATTGGCGCGCCAAACAACAGGAAGAAATTGCTTCTCGCGATGAAGCTTCCAAAGCACGACGTCAGGAAACTATTGCAAAAGCTGAACGGTCAATTGATGAATTCTACGAGAATTACTCGGCAAAGAAAGAGAGGAATATCAGGGAGAACAAGTAAGAAGCCCTCGTTATCTTTTCAACAGTTTCTCATCGCTTTATGTGTCTTAGGGATCAGGAGGCGGAGTATCTCGCCTCTTTGTCTGAATCCCTCTCTACTGGGACAACTTGGCAACGTATCTGTGACATGATCGAGCTTCAGAATTCTCAAAGCAAGACAATCGCTAGGGCTGGTGCCGGTACAACAGATTTGACGCGATTCAAAGAGGTTTTGCTGCGTTTGAAGAGGGAGGGTGATAATGCACCTGGCGCTGCGGGATACTAGCTTGTCTAGAAGTAGCATATATATGCCTTTTCTCCAGGATCCAGACAACACGGGCTATATCGCTAGCTGACATCTCCCATCCCATCGTTACATCTTGGATTGTACTACTTGCAAGTGTGCTTCAATAAATGAAATAACATCTCTGGCAAGCTTCTCTTTGACGCCATCAGGCTCGTTGTGCAGCTCGTGGTACCCTCCCTGGGAAATTTATCAATGCAGGTTGACTGACAGCAAGGCGATGTTGACACAGTACCTCAAACAACTTAATTGTCTTGTCGACAGCAGGAATTTTGTCATGGAACGCCTGACTAGCTTTGTACGACGTAACCATGTCTTCCGTGCCATGAACCAAAAGCAGCTTATAGCACATGGTCAGTACTGCAATACACGACAAACCAGAGTATAAACGTACAGGAAGTGACTTGGGCCATTGCTTGTATTCCGTGTTCAGTAGAATCTCGCCCTAAAGGCAGCGTGAATGGATGGTCACCCTACGATTGAGCACGCTCACATAGGATAGCATATCTTTCAACCCACGAAGCGAACCAAATTGCTTGACGAGAGGATCCTTCAAGTACGCGTCATTGACGGTAGGGTCGTGCGAGAGATGCTGTAATTTGGTTATGCATCGTCATGTTGGGTATATGTGGGCATGCCTACCTCGGGAACGACATTGGCAGGGATAAGCTGGTTTGGAAGGAGGTTGCTTGCCAATCCTCCCAACAGGCGCATAAGCTTGGGAGCAGGCTTCGTTTGAAGGATCAGCGGGCTTGTAGATATGATTCCTGCGAGTGAATCAGCAGAGGGGTCATTGGTTGCGAATCCGAGCACTTCAGCGCCTCCCTGTTTCAAGAATTCATGAGCATCCTTGTCGGGGACCGGCACACAGTATGTACTGACCATGGAATGGCCCATTAAAAACGTAGGTACTCCTGAAAATGTCTTCTTTGCATGTTCAATAGCCCAGGTAATGTCCGCCATCTGCTCTCGCCACGAGGTCTTTCCATAGGCACTGTCTTTGCTTTTGTGACCTTCCGTGTCCAAGGCAGTTCTGCCAAAACCTCGCTGGTCCATTGCAACAATGGCTATGCCGTGCTGGGCGAGTAAGGGGTGAAAATGAGTGTATCTACCGACATGCTCTGCGAAGCCATGCAAAAAGACAAGAGCTGCTCTGGTTGCGTTGCTAGGTGTGTATGTCCGGGTATAGAACTGAGTCGCTCCAGGCCCAGGTAACCAGGACTCTATAAAGGGAGAGAAAGTCGACATTTGTCTGATTCCAACAGTAAATTGACGAAAGACCAGTGACCGGGCTGTGACAGGAAACATGGTATGAAGAGTAAATTACACGTGGTCCGCCATGGCTGGGGCACATTTGATTCACAAGAGAGTCATATAGGCCGTCAAAGGGTTGAAAAGCGTCGGCGATCTCAAAGTAAATTCAAACTTCGAAGTAGATCGAACTTGGAAGAGTGAGTCTAAACTCTCTAGGAGTCCAATATGTGCTGATGCATGACATGTGTGTCAAACTTTTTTGGTCAGTAAGCGACATCTCAGCCGTTCCGAGTCCGGCGACATACCTGAATTCGCAATTGCCCTCCTCTTCTACAATTACGCTGGGCCGTCTGCCTTTCCTAGGTTGAACTGTCAAGGCCTGGCTGGGTCCTGACCTTCGAGGGATGCTTTCAATTTATGCGGCTCGGCCGTTCCTAAGACCGTGCTCATTCAATCCTATTCTCTTCGTCGCTCGACGTGGAACTTCCGAGGCGCGGGTACTGGGTAGCTGTGCACGGCCACTACTTCTCCAGTGCACAAGGTCATTCCATGTCCAGGTGCCCCTCAGGGACGAGAAGATCTCATCAACGAACAAGGATTCGGAAAAAGCGTCGATCCTCTCCCTCCTTAAGAAATCGCCCCAGTCTGCCTCTTCATTCCGGAAGATCGTAGCCCTTGCGAAACCTGAGCGTAAACCTCTCCTCATTGCCATTGGACTTCTTTTGGTTTCGTCCTCCGTGTCCATGAGCATTCCATTCACAATTGGGAAATTAATAGACTTTTACTCGTCTGCAAACCCAGTATGCATTGCACCTGCTTTTTTGCGCCGTTCTCTGACTCGTAAAACAGCAAATTCCATTTGGTCTTTCAGTTTTCGAAGCATCAGCGGGTCTGCTCCTTCTGTTCACCATCGGTGCTGTAGCGAACGCTGGTCGTGCTATGCTCATGCGCATGTCTGGTGAACCTGTTAATCTCTTCTATATTGCCTTGTATTAACAATCTCTATAGGACAACGTATCGTTGCCAGACTACGAGAACGCACATATACGGCAGCCCTAAAACAAGAGGTAGAATTCGTTGAACGCGGAGAAGGTGACGTTATCAGCCGTCTGAGCGTTGATACCAGCATTGTTGGTGAAAGGTACGCATGGCTATCTGACGATGGTACAGTATCACATTTGTATACATAGTGTTACCCAAAACCTCTCTGATGGTCTGCGGTCGACCGTCATGGCTACTGTCGGGTGTAAGCAGTCACCACGTCCTTCTTTCCCTCTTACTGATTGAGCAGTATCCAGTGGGAGCCATGTTTTATTTATCTCCCACCCTCACCCTCTTGATGTTGGCCGTAGTACCTCCTGTTTCGTTGGGTGCTGTAGGTTTTTTTATCGAAGCAGACTTTCGATTATCCGAAACTAATTATCTCTAGGTTTTCTATGGCCGTTATTTGAAGCAACTCTCAAATAAGACCCAAGAATCAATGGGAGAAATGACCAAAGTATGTCACAAAGGCATTGACACACAACACCATTCTTAATATTAGTTTTTATGACAGGTAGCCTCTGAATCTCTGTCGGCGCTGCGAACGGTTCAAGCATACAATGCCCATGCTCAGGAGGAACAAAAGTTTCATGACATGGTGCTCAAAGTCCTTTCTCTTGCCAGAAAGGAGGCTATTGCCAGTGGCATCTTTTTCGGTAGTACTGGATGGAGTGGAAATGTTACTCTCTTGGCCTTGCTTGGATATGGTACGTTTGGGTGTATTTTTTTGTTATTAGCGGGGCATGACCGTTTCCCAGGTGGCTCCCTTGTTTCACACGGAGATATATCAGTTGGAGATCTGACGAGCCTGCTTCTTTACACGGTATATGTCGGCAGTGGTTTGCAGATGTTAACGTACGTCTCGCGGGTTACAACTGTTACCTTGCTGATGATAGATGTTATCAAATCTAGGTCCTTCTTTGTATGCTATCTGCTTTCCTCCTCCATTACACGTTCTGAATCATTTCAAGTCTTCTATCATGCGCGGAATTGGCGCGGGCACTCGTATTTTTGATCTTCTAGATAGGACACCTGCCATACCACCCGACAGTGGTCTCGCTGTATCACATACAAGGCGTGGGCTAATTAAGTTCGAAGGCATCCAGTTTGAATATCCCAGTCGCAAAGGCGTCGAGATCCTGAAAGACCTCCACCTGGAAATTGGGGTGGGCGAAAGTGTTGCCATTGTGTATGTTACTTGCATCCCCTCCCCTTTGAATTATATTGACATGTTCATCACCTAGAGGCAAGAGTGGTGGTGGAAAATCATCTATCCATTCCCTACTTCTCCGCTACTATGATCCTCTCAAGGGGAAAATTACATTCGATGGACAAGGTGCGTGTGTGTGTGATACTACAATGTTGACTTTTTCTCAAGTTTGTCCTGACTACAGACATCCGAGAATTTTCGACAGCTTCTTGGCGCAACATGATTGGTGTTGTACCTCAAGACCCCGTCTTATTCACTGGTACCATCGCAAGTAATATAGCGTACGGCAACCCCAATGCTACTCGCGATCAGATTGAGAATGCTGCGAGGGAGGCCAATTGCGAATTCGTCTGGGGAATGCCGAAAGGTTTCGATACTGAAAGTCTGTCCATGTCTCGAATATAACGGGGGCAATGTGTTGCTGACCCGATATAGTTGGCCGACAGAGTTTGAGTGGTGGTCAACGTCAACGGCTTGCCATCGCACGTGCGCTCCTCAAGAAGCCAGCAATTCTGGCACTTGACGAGGCGACAAGTTCGCTAGATGCAACTTCAGAACGTCGAGTACGTGGTTTGAATTTGACACAATAAGGATGTATTTATTGATGTGTTGACACAAGGTCAATGATGCAGTTGATAAGATCCTGCAGTCAAGACAAACGACTGTACTTATCGTGGCACACAGATTGTCTACTATCGCGAGGGCTGAGCGGATAGTTGTGCTGGAAGGTAGGTGTTGAATCTATGCATTATCGGTGTATTTACTAACGGAAGCGTAGATGGTAGGATCGTTGAATCTGGCACTTATCGTCAGCTCGTAAGTTCCTGCCAACAGCCTTGTATTCGCCACACCTTCGTTAACCCTCATTCCAAGGTCAACCGCGCCGATTCACAATTCCGAACTCTCATGGCCGCTCAGCTCAACAGTTTGAGTGAAGGCACTGTTGAC
>JABAJT010009871.1:0-13410 GCA_018850275.1 Tephrocybe sp. 9174TJB
ACCCATGACGAGAAAGGCTTTTTCAGCGCTGGCTGGGATGGTGACGCAATTGTAGGTAGCCTTCTGTTGTTGTCTTGAATCGGTTTGCTGCAATGCATTCAATCTAGCAATGGGATCTCAACAATGGCCAACTTGTAAGGACTTTCACAGCGCATGGTGCACAGCTTGCAGCGATTGACGCACAAAACATGCCCACCAACTACACCAAATTTGGGGACCATACCTGAACCTATGGCAGAGATAGAGCGAATCAGAATCATCGGAATGATCAGTGCATTGGATTCTTGACAGGTCTCTTCAAGCCCAGGAGGCTGTTCGAACTTGAAGCCCAAGTCACACATATTTTTTCCAGTCGAGGGCATTCGGCTGGAGTTCCGCTCGGTCTTCCCCCGGGAGGCGGCGTTGGAAGCGAGGATTTATATCGATGTTTGGATTCATCAGTCTGGTAGTATTATGCCCTTCTTTTCTCCTTGCGTGTCTATCTCACATATTTATCCATTCGCAAGGCTGTCTGGTGAGCTAGGTAGATGATGGGCCGCGGCCTGCCTGCCATGCTCCGTCCTTGGTGTAATGTGACACGTTGTGGCCTCCTTTCCTGTCACCCCTGGCGAACGGAGGTTGAATTGCCATTGATCACCAGCAGAGTCTTTCAACATCCAAAACAGCAGCGATCTTCTTGGTACTATTCCGGATCGGTTAGAGCGACTTGTGGGGCGTCAATCAACCATGCGGCCCAAGCATGCTCATCTCGTGTTCCCAATGATCTATCCGTGATCAGACCCAAAAACATACCTCGACACTCGAGTCACTCCTCATTGTCAACCTTCTCTTCTGACTATTCAAGTTTTAACGTTGGCACTCCTATCTATCACATAGACATGCCACCTCAACTACAAGCTAACGATATCGCCATTCTGTGAGTGAGCGGATTGTCATTCCCTCGTTTAGTTATTTTGTGCTTATCACCTTGTCAAGCGTTCTCGGCCAGATTGGCTGCGGCAAGAGTTCTGTAGGTCACATTTCTTTGCGGTTCCACATCTTTTTGAACGAAGGCCTGATGTTTTTCGACTCTGAAATCTCTAGTTCATCAACTCTGCCCTAGGATACGAAGCAGCTTCTGTAGAGCATCGCATGACTGAGGGGTCACATACCAAAGCCATCACTGCCTACTATGCCCCTACCCTGTCTAGTGGCCGACGCGTGTTTCTTGTGGACACGCCTGGATTCAACGCGAGTACCACAGGTGACATAAGCCCGCTCCGAAAAATAGTCGAATGGCTGAGGTGGACACATATATCATCTTGAGCACTATTTCCCCTGGCACTCATTTTGCGTTTAGAGGACTACCCTCTTCAACAACGACGGGTATCGTCTACATTTGTGAAATATCAAGCGATCCTCCCCTCGACCTTCCCCATTTCATGGACCCTGGAAAATTATTCAATGTCTCCTCTTTGCTGTTGACCTCAAAGTGGAGTGACCTCCCACAAGGATCGCATGAATCATTGGGAAGGAAGCAAGAACAGAAGGTGCATGCGAAGTGGGACCGGAATTATGGGGGCGGAGAAAGAATCCTGCGATGGAGAATTGGCGACATCCCGAATGAGGGAAAGACCGCGCCCGAGGTCGTGGGTCTGATAGAACGAAATACAACTGATGCAAATTCTCTTCAAATCGAGTTAGCAAAAGTTTTCGGCGTGCCACCAAAGGAGAAGGAAACGAAAAAAGAGGATGGAAAGAAGGGAGGATGGAGGAGTTGGTTCAAAACATCAAAGAGGGTGAAGCATATCTCGTTTGCACACTGTTGTTCAGGGCGCTGAACCTTTTTTCCTCACAGGACTGAAAGATTAGTCCGTAACTACTTGGGAATGTCATCACCTACTTCATTTAGTCCTACAGTCGCGATTTCGAACTTGAGTCGTGTTGTCCAGATTTTAGCGCATCACGATTCAAGGGATTAGTTTGACGAGATCTTGACCTATCTATTGCTATTGGAAATTCAGAGTCCAGGCGGCTCCTTGAACCTGAACCATCATGATGTTCAGTTTTCGCACGCCAAAATGGCCTCTGCGGGTCACTTCTCTGGTCGAGAAATCCACCCAATCACGGGTATCTGCAACAGAGCAGACCAAGGAAGAATATAAGCACAAGCTTCAACCCCCCCTCCCACTCGAAACCCAGGGAACATGAGAAACCCCCCAGGAGCGCTGAAAATCAACCATGAACAAACAAATCACAACACCGAGCAATGGGCCAGTGGGCCGAAAACCCAGAACCCAAACGTAAGAATACAAGAACACCCAAACCACACGGAGAACGCCAAATAGGCAGGAAAGCACACGATGGGAAGGAGTATATAAGATTGAGGGATAATGAACAGATAAACCACCTCCCCGCCCCGACAATGTGACGGATTAATTTACACCCGCTCCCCCTGACTAGACACAACCCTGCAATCCACTGAGACACCTCACAATTCGGTTCCGCTCAAAGAATACCTATAAAAGAGACCACAGAATAAGCGAAAAAAACCAACGAAGCGATGAGACACCCATACCTCTTCCTGAAACCCCTCCCCGCACTCATGGTGACCCGCACATTTTCACCCACCAGTGCAGCAGCGACGCTTAAAGAATGGACAATCACTGCTATCGAACAACACATCCCAGTGAAAAACATCGCAGAACTTACTACGACGACAAACGCGAACGATACCGACAACCCCCGCAGAATCGTCCTCCTGCACGAGGACGACAAGGGAATATGCACAGTAGTTGGTGAAGGATTTATAAAGGAGAGGACGGACCCAGACGACCCCCGCTGGGTCCTATACACCTTTTACAACACCCTCGAAAACGAGGACACCCTCCTACGCTCACCCATCCACATGTCAGGCCTAGACCCTCTGACTAAGCTCAGACACGTGCTCGCCACATTCTGGAAGTCAACCCACCTCGACACAATCTTACCCACGATCCTTGACGACCCCGCCACTGACTGTGGACTGGTAGTCCATGTGACAACCACAACATGCTACGAACAGGAAAACGAGGTGAGTAGCCACGGCAGAAAGCCAGACAAACCCTGACGACAAATTAGTCCGACATCGGCCTTGAGGTGGATTTCACCTTCGCAGAAATCCCCGAAACACCACAGAATAGCAATCGAAACAGCCAACAACTCAGCGACTCTGAAGAACCAGGAACACCCCCCCGACACGGAGACGTCTGGTGGTGAAAAACCAGCCAGGACCGGCCAGACGGGCGGCATGAGAACGTAGAAAGAACCCCAGTTAATTCATCCAAGTACCCGAACGTCGTAAATATAAGGAGACCGTGATAGATAGGAAAATACATTGAACAGTCAACGACCTGCTCCCCCTCACGTACTATGCTTGAACAACCCACTCCCATGCTCCCAGTCGCTACTGCAACTGTCAACCCCCTCCCTCCACCCCAAGACACAAAGGCTGCCCACCAGAGCAACGACGCCGCCGATAGCGAGGTCGCAACGGATCTCCCACGCACGCCTGAGCCCCAAACCCAAACCCAGCAGCTCGAGGGAACGGAACGACCAGCTACACCCCAGCAGAGCCCGACACCCACCGCAGACCAAACCTCACCCGAGCGCCGCGGCAGCTACGCAGAAGTGTGCCGAGACGCGAACGCTTCGCGCAGAAAGCACAGCAAAAAAGATGGTACGGGTAACCCCATCGCACCATCTAACAAACGTAATCCCCCAGGCACCCCCATCCACAATCGCGAGAGGAAGCGAACCGCCGTGGCAGCACGCACACCGAGCACCCCACGGAACAAAAAACAAGAGAAGAAAACGATCGCTCCAACCACACCGAGCGACGACGACCCAGACGCGCGTTTCGACGTCTTTACCCGCCCATCCCCAGAGTCGACCCCCACGCAGACGAAGTGGAGCCCGAAGAGGGCCGAGGAGGACAAGAGAGGCGAAGTACAGAGCCACACAGAGGAGGGGAAGAACGAATTGGACGGCGAGGCCTCAGGTGAGAAGAGAATCATACAAACAAGCCACAGACCGCCTGAGACCTCCAACCCAGACACAGAACCCGAGGCAGCTCAACTCCTGACAAACCAGAACGACGACGACGCAAGTATGCGCAGCGTCTCGAAATACATAGAAGATGCGTCGGAGGGAGCCGAAATATGGGCCGAGACGACGACGAACTACGTCACCACCAACTCAGAAGGCTTGGCCAGGACAGCTACCCCGCACGCTGGATGGCCAGAAGTCTTCAACGAGCAGCCTCCCGACCATAACATCTCCCGCAGCGACCTCCACGACTGGAGGGGTCTCGGCCCGGACATCTTTTGGGTCTACCTGTACCGCGGCCGCTACGAAACCAAACCCGAGGTTAGGTACCAGCAGACAGCGATGATCAAAGACGCGATCGCCAGGCTCACCCACGTCGACGAGGACGAAGTCAACGTCTCGTACCCGGATCCTGAAATCCCTCCACCCCCCCGCCAACGCTACCAGCACCCTTACCACATGCTAGTCTCCGGCCTTCCCCACGATCGGATGAAGATGATGCTAAAACTCAAAGTGATCTCGACCCCGGATATCACTTTCTTCACCGTCCCCGACAAGCAGAGAAAACAGAAGTTCATTCTTACTATAGCTGGACTCACCTTCGCGCCGAGTGGCAAGAACCACGGACGAGTACTAGAGATAGTCCAGGACACATTCCGCGCCTCACCACAAATACGAAACGTCACGGACAAATACCGCCTCAACCCCCCCCTCACGTGTATGGAGGCCGTCCTCGCGCGCATCGCGGTGAAGGGCTTCACATCCGACGAGGGCAAATTTTCCCCCCCACTCTGGAATGTTTTCTTTACGGACACCCTCAGCATAGACATGGGCGATCATCGAAAACTGCTCTCCGCCATGAGAGCGTGCACATTCCGCTCACCATCCAACACCAATGGTATGGGCCGCCAGATCGACGACCCCTTCCTATGCACCGGGTGCAAATCACTTGACCACCCACCTAAGAACTGCCCATACTCGCGACTCGAAGGCTGGTTCGGCTTCACCCCCAACGGCAACAGCCACCAGCATGACGACTACCAGGGGCCGAACAGAAGTGCGAATGTTAGGGGACGGGGCAGAGCCAGAGGCAGAGGACCCAGGGGAAACGCTCGAGGAGGCGCTGGAAGGTACTAGAATTTTATTATAAAGAACGACGAGCAGACACTACCCCTACGAAATGAGTTCGCCTACGAGAACACACGTACATTAGAGCAAATATAATCCTCCCAACTCACCCTTACCCGAGTACGACGTCTACTAAGCACCCTCAGTTGGACTCGGAGCCCACCTAGCTTCCAAGGTGGGCGCGGCACGCAGGTGCAATCGAGGAGCTTCTATACTAACATTATGAATACAGAGACAATACAAGAAACTAACAATTACAGGGATAGCTTAGACGGTAACGGTAACGAAGTACCTGGGAGTGGAGGGGCCGAAGGGGAGACCACTAACCACCACCCCGATGAGACTCCCGGACTGACGGACAGTGGACTCGCAAACCGCGAAAGAGGCACAGCGCCTCAAGGGCCGGAAGAACGGCACCTAACGAACCCAACAGATGGGGTCCCAAACAGAGGGACAGGGTCGCAACAGACCAGCGTCGAAAATGACACCACGCCCAGCCACAATAGGCCCGAGGCAGAAAGTCAGGGAAATAATACCCGAAAAAAGACAAAAAAAGGATCCCTGAAAATAGCCTCCTTGAACATGAAGGGCGGAGGATCGGGAAGAACTGAGTATAAGTGGAATGAGATGAACCAACTCATGAGGGACAACAGAATCGACATCCTGGCAGTGCAAGAGACACACCTCTCGACGGACGCACTCGAACGCCTCCAGAGGACCCACGAGTCAAGGCTCCACATAATAGCGAGCGCATCGTCGAGTAGCAGGGCAGGAGTAGCAGTAATCCTGAATAAAACCACGATGCCGTGGAAGGAGGCAAGCTCAAAAGAGATCATCCCGGGGCGCGCCATGCTGGTCACCATCCCATGGAGCAGCTCGATAAAAATGACCTTCCTGGCAATATACGCTCCGAACGCCACGGCGGACAACGCAGACTTTTGGAGAGAACTAACGAATACATGGGCGAACACAAGACTGCCAAAGCCCGCCTGTGTACTGGGAGACTTCAACATAGTGGAGGACGCGGTTGACAGAGCACCGGCGCATAGAGACCCCCAAAGAGCAACATCAGAGCTCGCAGACCTAAAGAACAGCCTAAGACTAGCTGACGGCTGGCGGAGGGAAAACCCCGACAAGATAGACTTCTCCTTCCGAATGGAAGGAAGGGACATCATGTCGAGGATAGATAGAATATACCTGAGAGAAAACCTGCTAGACTTCAGCAACGAATGGAAGATTGAAAGAACCGGAATAATGACAGACCATGCGATGGTCTCAGTGAAGCTGCTGAACCCCTGGATGCCGTACCAGGGCCCAGGGCGATATGCCATGCCTGTATTCCTACTCGAACAAGACACCTTGATGGAAGACATCAGGAAGATTGGAGCAAAATACCTGGAGAAGTCTGAGGCCTCCGCAATGAGGAGAACGGAGGGAGAAAACCCCCAAACACTGCATGCCCGATTCAAAGAGGACGCAGTTAGAAAAGTAAGGGAACACGCTAAGAAGATGATCCCCAAGATCACCAAAGAGATAGAGAGACTAAAAAAAGAGAGACTGAGACTCCTCAACAACAGCGCGACGCCCGAACACGAAAGACGAGAGGAGGCCTCGATCCTCGACGAACGAATAAGAGACCTGGAAAGGATAAAATTTGGGAGAACGAGAGATAACATTGCTACAAATTTTTTCCTGGAGGGCGAGACCCTCAAAAAAACATGGATAAACGCCAACAAAGAAAAAAAGCCGAGGGACACAATTATAGCCCTCAAAGACCACACGATCGAGAACTCGCCACTAGTACGCAGATCGTCCGACATGGCGGAAGTGATGAGGAAACATCACGAGACCCTACAAACCCAAGGAGCCCCTCTGGAGGACGCTGAATACATAACGAAAGTCGACAAAGTCCTGGAGAGACTGGAAAGGAGACTGAATCCAGGCCAGAGAGACAAGATGGGAGAAGTCATGGAGGACCATGAAATAAATACAGCGATGAAAAGCATGCCGAACGGCAAGGCTGCAGGAATGGATGGCATCCCGAACGAGCTTTGGAAAAACCTACATAGCAGCTTCGAGAAACCGAAGAAACGGACCGATACGAAGTTTGACATTATAAAAGCCCTGAGACTGGTGTACGAGGACATCCAAGCACACGGCGTGGACGAAAGGACAGGCTTCTCGGAGGGTTGGCTCTGCCCAATCTATAAAAAGGGGGATAGAACCGAAGCAGGAAATTACAGACCAATAACTGTGCTGAATACGGATTATAAAATACTGACCAAAGTGTTATCCAACCGGATAAGCGAGGTGGCGGGAGATCTGATACACCCGGACCAAGCAGGCTTCATGAAAGGCAGGAGGATAGAGGACCAAACAGAGCTCGCGAATGCGATAATAGACTGGGCTGAAATCACCGAGACCAACGGTATGATCATGTGTCTCGACCAGGAAAAGGCCTACGACAAGATACTGCACACCTTCCTCTGGAAGACACTAGAGAGGCTGAACTTCCCGGCGACGATAATAAACCTGATAAAATCCCTTTACAAAGGGGCAAAAACCGTAGTTATGATAAACGGCGAGTTGAGCCTAGCCTTCCTAGTAATACGGGGAGTGCGGCAAGGAGATCCACTCTCATGCCTTCTATTCAACCTAGCCATTGAGTCCCTAGCCGAGGCTCTGAGGAAATCGAACCTGAAGGGGATCCAGATCGAAGGTCAACTAGAACGCCTGATCACGACACTCTTTGCTGATGACACAACAGTATATTTATCAGAGGACGACTCTGTCCTAGATGTACAAAGCATTCTAGACGAATGGTGCAGCGCTTCCGGGGGGAAGTTCAACGTCCCGAAGACCGCAATAGTCCCGATTGGAGGGGAGAACTTCCGAAGATCCATGGCCGTCGCAAGAACAGCGAGAATACCCGAGGCCCCCATACAGGACGGTATACACATCGTTGGAGACGGGGAAACGACGAGGCTCTTGGGAGCCTTCATAGGAAACAAGATCGATAACCCAAGTGTGTGGACCCCCACGGTCGAGAAAATAGCGAGCGACCTGGAGAGGTGGAACAAAGGTAACCCGACCATAGACGGAAGATGTCTACTGGTCGGGATGATAGTTGGTGGAAGGACACAATATAAGACGAGCGTGCAAGGAATGCCCGCAGACGTACTGGCGCTACTGAACAAGATGATTCGCAACTTCATATGGAACTCAGACACCGTCCCAGCTGTAAGCACAAGGACCCTACAATTAGATCGGAAAGACGGAGGAAAAAACCTACTATGCCTGGAGGCAAGAAACGAGGCAATCGAATTGATGCGGCTAAAAAGATATCTGAACTTTGGAGATGGCAGACCGAAGTGGGCGCTGGTAGTCGACACGATCCTGGGTATGAACATTACGAAAGGAAGTAGGGTACGCGACAGCACGACCTATGTCAACGCCTTCCTGCAAAACATAAGCGTTAACTCTAGAGCGAAAGAGGAGACGCTACCCAAGTCGACAAAGCAGATGATGAAAACCGCAAAAACACATGGGGTAGCCTTTGCTCCCCTCCTGCTCGACAACGAACTAAAAAGGCGACTGCCAATCTGGTTCCACTTGGGTTTATCAGGAGAGAAGGGCATACAGTTCAACTCGAGGTGGGCAGTGTGCCAAAGAACGAACCACAAGATACGGACGACAGGAGACATGGTGGATTTCACCCGCTCCGTACAGGCCGACATATACCCCGAACACCGAAATGTGAGGGAATGCGACTGCGGGGGGTGCCTAGAGCTGCAAGGACAAGGCTGTGAGAACCCGACGAAGTGCATGGAGAATGCTACTAAGCTTTTGGATAAACTCGGAAACAGGTGGGACCCGAGGAGTGACACCGATCAGGTAATACCCCCCCCACCAAACCTAATCGAAGACGAATCCCTGTTCGATATGGACTACACCACAAGAGGGAACTTAAAGGAGGCCTTTAGAGTGTTCACGGACAGCGAGGCGAGGGACCTTCCCAGGCACGTAGAGGTCATAGGACCGGAAGGCGAAGTAGAAGAAAGAATAGTCATATACACCGATGGATCGTGCACTGGAAACGGAACAGAGGAAGCAACGGCCGGAGCAGGGCTATGGATAGCCGACGAGGACGAAAGGAACCGGGCGATTAGAGTCCCCCCCACATGCGAACAGACGAATAACGCGGGCGAAGCCCTAGCAGTGCTGGAGGCGATCAGAGTGGCGGATGACGAAAGCACCCTGATAATCGCCTCAGACTCCCAAGTGACGCTACAGGCCATGACTAGGAGCCTGACCAAGTGGGAAAATAGAGGCTGGATAGGCGTGGCAAACAGAGAAATCCTGAAATGTGCAATAAGCCTACTAAGGAAAAGGAGAGGAAGGACGATCATGAGGAAAGTCAAAGGGCACAGCGGCCTCGAGGGAAATGATAAAGCCGACGCGCTAGCGAACCTCGGCGCCACCAAAGCGGCGCTACCCTCGACGAACACCACCCCCGCAAAGGAAACGAGCCCGACCGGGGCGAAACTGTGTGAGATGACCCAGTCCTTATTATACCAGGGCATAATGGAACGCAAGAAGAAAGAGGAAAGGAGAACCACCATAGTGCACCTGGACATGATAAGGTGGGCAGTGAAAGAACGGAGCGGCGACCTCCCCACGACGAAGAGGATATGGAAATCGACGCAGGATAGGACGCTGACGAAAGAGACAAGAGCCTTCCTTTGGAAGGCGATACACGGTGGCTATAAAATCGGGGCCTACTGGGACAAAATACCTAACTACGAAACGAGGGGGAGATGCCCCATATGCGGCGTGACGGAGGACATGGAGCATATCCTGATCGCCTGCGACGCGCCATGGCGGAAAGAGGTCTGGCGACTAGCGGAACAGCTGGCCGAGTTGCGGGGGATTAAATGGAAGGAACAGACCCTAGGCTCAGTACTGGGGGCGCAGCTCATTACCCCCGAATCAACGGGTGGAAACACACCGCCCGCGAACAGAAGATTCAATACGATAGTTATAACCGAGTCCGCTAGGACAATCTGGAAGATAAGGTGCAGCTGGAAGATTGGGAAGCAAGCGAACCCGGATGACATTCCCACAGTGAGAGAGATTAGATCAAGATGGCAGGAGGCCCTGAGCAGGCGGGTCAAATTGGACTGCCTAGCCACCGACAGGAAACGCTTCAAGAAAAGAGCACTGCCGGAAAAGTTAGTAAAGGACACGTGGGGATCCCTGATCCCGGAAGAGTCCCCACCGCATAAGGCGTCGAGTGAAATTATCAGGGTTTTAGTGGGTATCGGCTGAGAAGCTGGAGTCCCACACTACATGTGCGTAAAGCATTTCCCTGGGTGGACGATAGACGCCTCTCAAATGTAGTTTATTTTCTGTTCATTACACAACGGGGGCCCCCTAGGGGGGACCCCAGACCATTACCTAAAGGCGGAGGCGACCACGTCGCTGTCCGATAGACAAGAAGTGTACCACCAAAAAAAAAAAAAAAAAAAAAGAAATTCAGAGTCCAGGTGTTCACCTCATGTCCTATTGAACATACCTCCCACCGTCACTGGCTTCCAATGGCACAACTACGCAACCAAAACCAAAAACGATATCTTTGTGGTATGAGTTTAGGATAACTAATTAAGGTACTTATCTGTTATGAGGGCACTCATAGCGTTCGGAATCAATTCTACTAGATTGCCAAGAGTCTGCACTTGAGTTCGTAATAAGACACCCTTGCAAGTCGTTACAAAGCAGCCGGAGAGTCTCCTGCCCGATATGCGAAAATATTCAGGACTTCCAACCATACTAACAAGTAAATAATATGATACATAACAACCCTGACGGTACAGGACTAACTAAGCATTGGATGTTGAGATACTCAATCGCCACCAAATAGCCGCAATAATCTTGGAAACTCCATACGCGTCTTTTCAACGATCTCCTGTAAAACCGACTTGATTTGATTATCATTCTCAAGCACCCTATGCGAAATACCCGGACTACCCTCCGACGAATTCTGTAGCCGAGGGGCTGATTCTTCGCGCGCCTTCAAAAGGGCCTCCAGCGCGGTAGAAAGATGGCGCACTGCATCCGTATCCTTGAGAGTTTTATTGATCTCGCCTAGCTCCCTTTGGATCTGTAGTGGGTACATGGCTTGTTTTGCAAGGAGGAAGTCGACAGTGTCCTGAACAGCGATGCGATCCCGGTTTCCTCGGTGAACGGCAGATCCATTTGCGATCATGTCCCTCCAAAACTCGACTCTCAGTTCCTGTTCGCGTTTCTCACCCTTCTCCTTCGGCACTTCGTCCCACATAGTGGTAACGAGGACAACCTTTCGCGCTGCCGCCTGCCCACACAACTTCTCAAACACTTCAAAATTACGCGCCATCGAACCTTGCCATCGCTTCGAGCTAATGTCGTATAGATAAATGACTCCCGCCATTTTCATATGTGCGTCGTAACTTGTATATAATTCAATATTCAGCTCAATCTCAACGCTTTCCATGCTTTGAAAACTCGTACTTACGATTGCGCTAGCCACACACTGATACGCCTCAGAATCTCCTGATCACTGCGAGTCGTGTCGTCAAATCCTGGTGTGTCGACCAGGACAATGCGATTGTTTGGGAATTGAGGATCGTGATATGTGTATGCCTTGACGTCTACAGTATGAGATTTGAGCCCATGACCCACAGGTGCCACTTCTTTGTCGAGTAGGGTGTTGATAAACTGGGCGCAAGGTAGCCCGTTAGGTCCAGTCCTGTCAAAATACTCCGGTATTTCCAACAGCATACCGTGCTTTTACCCGCTCCAGTGGCGCCCATGATACTGGAATAAAACCCATGAACACAATGAAAACAGAACGAAGAGTCGGTGAATTGAACGTACGCGATGACAAGATCTGTGCGTTGTGGGTCGGGTAAAAATGTATCGTACACCGTTACTTCCTGCTTCCATCTCGGTTTGGAGGACCTTTGTTGCGGACGAAGATTTTTGAAGAATGCCATGGATGGACGAGGGCGAAAGATCCTCGGGTGAGGTCGATTATGGTCCGATCAAATTGCACAGAGGGTATATATGTATGAGCCATGCCTGATCCACGAGTCACTACACTGACTTCAGGTCCGATGATCATACGCCTCGTGCTCGTGCAAAAATGTGTAGAATAATGGGCCTTAGAAATGACCAAGGTATTCAGACTCGATGCATGATACAAGGCTTGCATCGATTTTGACAAGCGAAAATCAACTTCGGCGCTTGGTACACTCCTTGCTACGTCCACGTTGGCGAGAATCCAAACCGCAGGGCCCTTGATAGTATGTCGTGGCCATACATACATAACAGACGTACAACAGGTCGCATAGGCGGCAACACTGAGGACAGATCGTGGTAGTTATTAACTAGGAGAAAGCCGGTACGTAATACTTCTGTGGTTCAATTCTCAGCTCGATTCGATAGGCTGTGTGTCAGGAACGTACTCAGAACATAGCGCGCAGTTTATGAAAGAAGCGGATTCTTCGAGGCAAAAACGGTGGGAAGGTAAACGCCCGTCGGAGCTTTTTCTCTCTTGGTTCTTGAGGCGCCTGCGAGTTGGTCATACCGAGGAAGGGAAGGACAAGCTCTCGGGCAGAGGGCCGTGTACCATCAAAACGCGCCATGCGAGATCCAGACTTGAGCATAGGTTTCCAGTACTCCTCCCTCAAATCCTGTTCACGAGCCTCCCCAACACGAACAGGAACATCATCCCACATTGTCGTCGCAAGGACGACTTTGCTTGGCCATCGATCACTTCCACATAGCTGCTTGAACACAGCATCGTACAACCCGGGCTGTGGCAGACGTCTCTTTGTGATATCGTGGAGATAGATAACGCCAGAAACCTTAGTGGCGGCTTCGTAGCTGAAAGTATAATTAGTTCATCAACATGAGGTGTAAGCATGTATGTAAGTAACATCATGCAAGTCGAACACGCACGATTTAGATAACCATTGAGTGATGAGCTGCAGGATTGCCTCGTTGTCCATAGACGCATTGTCAAAGCCCGGTGTGTCGATCAGAACAATGCGATGCATGGGGTATTGGGGGTCGTAGAGAGAAAACTGCTGTACGGTGGAAGGACCCGACTTGAGTCCATGGTACACAGTTGCTACAGGCCGTCCGATAAGAGTGTTTATGAACTGAAAGGTATCTGCT
>JABAJT010009872.1:0-15375 GCA_018850275.1 Tephrocybe sp. 9174TJB
TTTGGAAGCATTCGAGGAGCTCCTTTAATACTCCAGCAGTCCCAAACTTTCGCCTACAAAGCACAGCATCCAGGGCCCCCGAGATTATTCATCTATCTACAACAATCAGAATGAAAACTATGCGCCACATAACCTTTCTTTTATGACTACTCGACCCTGAGAGGTGAGTTTAGAGAGTGACCTTGCACCAATACTGATTTCTTGTGACTGCTCTAATTAATGTTTCTATTGGACTCACCAAGAATATTTTATGTTTAAAATCACATACTTCCACTCTAGGTGGATTCACGCTGATGCTCCAGGAAGAGTTAGGGACCAGTAATAAGTTTCAAGATGACAAGTTTTCTGATCTGTTCACGATTTCTCTCCGGAACATTGCACCACCGGATGGATGTTCCTTGAATGCTATTGTCAGTTTGAAATGTAGAAAAACAAAGAGTACGCCCCATGTTTGCCGGGAAAATGATGATCGGCCCTTAGTCTTGTTGTAGGCGACGACTTTCACTGAACCTCTCCGCAGTAATGAATAGAAATTTGAGGTCGAGGTTCCTGATATGTACACACTCTGTCTCGGAAACTTTGCAACACCGAACGCGTAAGAAAACAATGATTCGACTTCTCATGTTTGTGGGACAGCTTGACTGGGTGCCTTGAACGACCCCGTACCTACTCGTTTGATTGGGGTGGAAGCGTGAGAGGCGACGGCTCTCATTCCACGGTCGGTCGGGCATTGGAAAGGTGCCATGCACAGATTGACAAAAGAGCAGCATAGGTGAAAAGGTTCGCTCGCGAGTCGCTCGGGGAACCTGAGGCTGGCAGTTTGACATCCATTGAAACACGACCGTGGAGGCATATCCAAGTCATATCGGACACATGACGCATGAAGCCGAAACCTACAGTCCACGGATACGATAGTCAAGATTGTCCAGACAACTATAGGAACACACCTTGAATATTGAAGGGATAATAACACTGTCAGGCTCTAACAGGCATGTATGTATGACCCATTTGGAGAACTGCCGATTAAGCGCTCAGGGCGCTACGCATCGTGCAGCAAGGATCAATTATGTACTTACCGCCGAAAACAGGTCTCCGGAGGCACGGAGAAGAACGCTGCTGACGTTCCTAGTTATAGAGGACCTTAGAGGCCACCTGTGTAAATAGGTGCCTTTCTAATAACAGGGGTTACATACTACATCATTAGAGGCTTCCTAGGACCCATTATCATTCCCTTGCCAGGACCCGGATCCAACCCGGATCATTAATACCCAGACGGATTCTGGGCATCGAATCAAGATTCTAGTTCTAGTCCAGACGCCGAAGCACAAAAATGTAGAGTACCCACCTGTACCAGCCTGTACCTACCATGAGATACTTTACCCGGACGCCTTCTCTGGGAGGGTCAGTGGAATTCTAAGGTACTGGTCAGATGATTCAGAGCACGCTGGATGGTGATATGAATGAGATTTAGTCAATGATGATTGTGTAAGTAATACGAATTCAGACGCTAAAGGCGTTCATAGTCGTCTCATTCAGAGTCATATGTCCTAACAGTAGTTCAAGGTCGAAATTTGGTGGATGACAACGGTGGAGCCGAATGTACAGGCACTAGCTTATACCTCCAGTCGTATTGTGTATCCGGGGTAGATGTCCGTAGGTGAGAGGGGATGGTGATCGGAAAGGCTTGATCAGATAGAATGATCAGATATACTGTTGAATCAAAATAGGCCTAAAATGAGACGCGCATCGCATTGAGAGAGAGGCGGTGAACGCGGGCTGTACGAAGTAAAGGTTATTAGCAATAGTGTGGTGGTGATAAAGTAAGAATAGATAAAGCGATAGTCGGGTAAGGTGAGGTATGAGAGGATGGAGCGAACGAGAAGAACGGCAGTGGGAGCGCGTGTAAGGGTACAGAGGGAAGGAGTGGAAAGAAAAACAGATGCATACCATTCGTTGCTCAATGTTGCCCCACCAGCGTACGTAGCAACGTCACGTCTGGGACGACCGTTCACGCAAAGTGTGTGTTCTGAATTCCCGTTGGTTTCTGACCCTTGTTCAAGGTAGTGATGGTGGTCAATAGGTGAGCTGGTGGAAAGTCAGCGAGTGAAGGGGTGAGTATAACGACGCCACTTACAGTCTTCGTCTGTCGCTACCCGTGCCTCGACGCGTCAATCCCCTTGTCCTATTCCATGTGTCCCTGCACAGGTCACCCGCCCCTCAGCGAGCGAAATGCGGAGTTTCCGGCGCTCTCCTTAGCTCAGCTTGCCATGTGGGTCCGTATTGTGAAGCACAAATAGCCATCGTTATATATCCGTCATGAAATGGCAGAAAATTTTGCTCATTACCAGGTAGAAGTGGGTTCTCAATATCTGGGGGAAGGAAACAGTTATCAAAGGATGAGCGAAAAAGAAAACAAAATGTGCTTACCAGTTGCACCACCAATGATGATCCTATCTCCCCTGCCCTACTATCTCATCGTATTTGGACGCGGAAGTCGTCTGCCTGGGTGTGACATACATGCGTCTTGTCGTCGTCAGCGACAATTATATGCATCGGTCAGAGTTGATTACAAACTCCTACCACCATCATCAAAACACAAAAATCTCAGAGAACCACGGCTGCGTACACATAGAGGCTCCAAACTGGACCTCTAGCGCCGTACTGAGTGTAGTTTACATATACATATCACATACACAACGGCATTTGCCCACACAAAGACAAGACGACTGGTGTATGCCACGTCAGTAGATACCACACACAACAACAATCACCACAACGTTTTAATGTTACTACGACTCGTTGGGCAACACCTTGGGCAGGTTGGTAATTGCTTCCTGATGGGAATTTAGGCCCATTTTTGTGCTTACGAGAATCCGCCTTTTCGGTCCATTTCTGGTCACAACCGACCAGAAATGTTGGTACAACCGACCGGAAATGTTGGTCAACTTGTCAAACCGCAAGTTGTGAGCAACCGGAGTTGGAGAGATCAGAGGTCACGACCGCACCTTCAACCGTCATTTCCGGTGTTGTTAATATTTCAATTGTCAATTATACGAGAATGTTTTGGGAACAAAAACATATAATGCATTCTGACGAGGGACAACACATTTGGCAACATATTCAGCAATGTACGAATATTCGACGACAAGGTATAGAAGTCCAAAAAAGAAGTCCAAAAAAGCAGCTACTTGTCCAAGAAACAGTGTTCAAAAAGGGCCCAACAAGAGCAAGATCTCAGCTGCGGCACAACGTGACATAAGATTCATCATCGGCCTCCGGATCGTCGAGCATCTCCTGGAGTTCCTCGTCCACCCACTCGTCGTCAGGATTAATAGAGGTTCCTTGGCTCTGCATTGTGGCCGAGTTAGAGCCGTAGGGAATGTCTGTGCGTTGCGGCCAAGGATAAGGATAAGGTGAGCGGGGTCTCCGGGGTGGTGCGCGTTGATTCGGCCCTTGAGTGGCTGGCAAAGAGTTGTTTGCCTCTTTGTAGCTGGTGGGTAGTGCGTAGTTATTGATAGGATCAGCATATCGCAAAGGAGCAGGGCGTGGTGGGCGTGGGACCTGCTGCTGCTGTCGCTGCTGAGGAATAGCAGCTGGAGCATACAGCTGTTGTTGTTGCGTAATACGAGGTGGAGCATACAGTTGCTGCTGAGGGGTCGATTGGGCAAACGAGGTTTCGAAATGGGAGTCGGCGTTTAATGCATCGTAGGGTTCCGGAGTAGGAGCGGGTTGATTTTTGGCCACAGCAACACGGCGAGGATGGTTTGGGCGGGGAGGTGCAAGGTTAGGTGGGTCAGGAGGGGGAGCTCCCACTCCTTGGTGTTGGCCAGAATGAGGTGGACGAATCACGTGTGCTGTAGGTTGAACGTGTGCTGTAGGTTGAACGGGCGCCGCAGGATGACCAGGACGCGCAGATTGAACAGGTGCCGGCGCAGATTGAACAGGTGCCGGCGCAGATTGAACAGGTGCCGGCGCAGATTGAACAGGTGCCGGCGCAGGACGACCAGGACGTGCTGTTGCATCAGATGCAGCGTGACCTGTCAATCCTGGGGCAGGAGTCGTAGACCAAGCCATAGTATTGGACGTGGGTGGAGCTTGGACACGAGTTGCTTGAGGACGTGCTTGAGGACGTGCTGTGACATTTGGAGGCCTCTGTGCAGGTTGGGCAGGAGTGGGTTTGGGATGTGTTGTTGGAGCATCGTGAGATGGCGGCAATCCACGCGGGGGAGGTGCAGCTTGAGGTGGACGATGTGCAGGTGGTACAACAACCGGCGGAGCGGCAGCAGGAACGGTGGTCTTTGAGGCCGGCCGACGTGCAGGTGGGGGTGGAGGTGGAGGTGCTGCGTGTTCTGCAGAGGCAATGGAAGGTGTAGGCTTTGACGAGGTGGGTTTCCTGGACATGTCTTGACCCTTTGTCTTCACACTCTTCTCATAATCCTCACCCGAATGATCCACCTCATCTCTGACCTCATCCCCTCCATATTTTGCCCGCTTTCGAGGTTCTTCCACAGGCGAATCGTCTTCATACAAATCCGAGTCATCGACGTATTCTGCGCTGCTGGCGGCACGCTTTTTGACACCGGTCTGAGCGGCGGCCTTGGAACTGGCCTTCGAAGTCTTGGACGTAGCACGTGTCTTCCTCGACCGGTGAGACTTTGCTTCGTTATCGCCGTCAGAGTCTGAGCTGACTATGATTGCCTTCTTCTTCTTCTTAGAATCGGGGAGCTTCTTTATGTCGTCAAGAACCTCAACCTCTTCTGTCTTGAGGTGCGGCTGCTTTCGGACCCGGGTAAGAGCCAGACTAGGAGATGCAGGGCCTCCTGTCTTCTCAATCCTTCCACCGACGTACAAGTTTCGAGCGTAGGTACCAAGAGGGTCGTTGGAAGTGGGAGGAGCTGTCTTGATGATGGGGACGTCACCATTCCTGAGTTGCTTGAGAACGGAGTCGTTGACGGCAACAAGGGTGACTTGTTTGGCAACCAAGGCCTCTAACAGTTTGCGCGCATGTTGCGCACCGAGATCCTTGATGCCTTGGCTGGCATCTCCCTTGCCCTTGACGGCTTTGCTGGTTTCGACTGGGAACGGAACTGATGGAGGCCAACCCTGCATATATACAGAGAGTTTAAGGAGTGTATTGGGGAGCGTCGACCATGGAAACCTTGTGAGATTGACATCTACGTTGACGGTCTCGCCGCGAGCTGCTGTAATACGAGTCAACCTGACAGCTCAAGATGAAAATAATTTGACGTACTCAACAAGGAACCCAGTGCAACCTTGCAACTGGGGATCGCATCGTCACCTTGAAGCTCGATGTCAGGCACCAGTGTCTCTGAGTTCTCCAAAGATGTCGAGGATCCGGGCTGCTTCTGAACATTGTCGTTGATCTTGTCGACGTTGATGGTATCTGCTATTTGTCTTGCAATGTAATCACTAATAAGAGTTACTTCAGTCTCATATGAGTAAATCATTTGAAACACAACTCACTAAACTGTGACTTTCCCTAACCCCACAATGGTATTATCATCGAGCCTCAGACGTCCAGAGAACTTGCCAGAAGGTCAGGCTGAGGGAATGACATGAAAGATAATGCACGTACATTGGCAAGACCAGGTGTCGCCTCTATGGCGTACAGATTCGCATCCTCGTTCATGCACTCGCCAATGATCAGACTAAAAGTGTGGATGCGATTGAGAGCGCCTTTGTTGTTCTATAAGGGTCAATGTGAGCAAAAATTATACAAATGATATAGCAAACTTACGACATGATTGACTCGTTGTCTGTGCTTGTCAAAGAAGCGAGCACGCTGTGCTTGTGTTTCGTTCTTATTAACAAGACGGTCCCAGTCCAAAGCGGCGCGCATCATGTTCTCTGCGATGTTGCCGTGGGCCGTCATAAAATTATCATAATACTCTCTAGCTGGAACACAAGTCAGCAAAGTAGGAGTTGAAAATAACAATAGACGCACTAGTGCCGTTGACAATACCACTTCGTGCAACCTCTTCATCCGTAAAAAACTTGAAATATTGTTCGTAGAGGTTGAAGAGGTTACTTTCACGGGAATCCTTGAACCTCGCGAAGTACCTTGCGCGGATGATGTCGATGTTCCTGTTTGCACGGACTGACGCATCATAGAACAAGTTATCGATCTTGGTATATGTGTTCGCTAGCTCAACAATTGTTGCGTTGCTAAGGCGACCGGTTGGTTTAGAAGGTGAGGAGGCTGCCAAAGGGATGGATGACTCGGTAGTAGGCTGCTCATTGAAGATGGTGGGATCATTTTGAGAATCGATATCCGCTGGAGACTCGAAAAACATAGCTTCGGGAATGGGTTCATCGCACATTGCAGAGGGATCAAACTCTGGCGAGTCACCGAGGGATGGAGGAGAGGTATAATCATGACTAAGACAAAGCAGAGTGTGCTCGTCTAAGTCTGCGACGTCAGGATGAAGAGAGGCTCCGGGTGTGGGGGATGCTGGGACGGTGTCTAACCGATACTGAGCAGCCTGAACTGCTTCGGGCAAGTCCTTTGCTTTGGGTGTAAGGGAAATATTGCGGCGAAGAGCGTAACGGGGCGCATCTACTTCTGAGCCGCCACCAATCTGTTCCATCGGCTCTCCGTGATTGCCTCCACCGTCATCCACTAGATCCTAGTTAGAACGAGTAAAGAACAGACATATAAACACACACGCACCTTGTTCCATACCAGTGAGAAAATTTCCATTGTTGTCGCCGGGCATAAAAACATCGTCTTGCATGTCTCCCTGCTCAGCACGATTGTACCGAACAGTGAGTGGAGTGTTTGGACCACCGCCATCTGGTTCAGGGATGTTTTCCATCTGGGACTCAAAATTCAGACTTCAACGGTAGAAAGAGAGTAAATGGAGGGCGTACTTGTGTGAGAGACGATGAGGGGGCGTACTTGCGTGAAGGTAAAGGCAGCGATTCAGGAAGATTTCGAGCCGGAATTGGGCTGTGAGAACTTGAGTTCAAGCGGTATAAGCTGCGCACGGTCCATTCACCTCCCAAGCAACGACCTGTCAAGCCAAAGTGCACAAGCCTATCCATTACTCCTGTCAAGAAGCTTGCAAATAGAGGGAGGCGGGTAACAAGACATGTACATGGAAATGAAATTCCATTGCACACAACATTCCGACTCCTCTGGTCGTCAAACGTGACGGTTTTGAATGACTTGGGAGTGTTTGCAGGTGAATTCTGGTGTTATGTTGAGTCCAGCTCAACCAGTCAGAATCATAAAACTCACAGCGTACGAGGAGGCGGAGATGGTATAGATTCCTGCAAGAAGTTGAGAAGTCAGTGCATTGACACGTCAGACAAAATTGACATACCATAGAGAGTGCGGATGAAGGAAGTGCGCGGATGGCGGGGATGGCAGATATAACGATTCATATCACCCCAAGATCGGGGGGTCACACCCTGCTGTCCTCGAGGACCAGTGAAAGAGCTTTAACCATATCTAGTGAGGTTGAGGGAGTGAAAAGCGCTGTACAACGCACCATTTGACTTGCAGAATAGGCCACAGAAAATGACGGAAGGGCCGCAGAGATTCAGAGAGGAGAGAATGGAACCAACATGTTGTCACTGCTGTCATTTTGAAATACAAAGGAGGACGGATGTGATCAAAATAGGGCGGAGGAAGACGAGGAAAGGTGGATGCATCTAAGAAAGGGAATACACGACTTGTCGTCAGGTTATTGGGGCTCTGAGTCCACCACGTAACACGCCTAGGCTCCCAATGCGGAGGAAGTTTCAGACAAGTCGGTTGAAGGAAGTGGGAATGAACAGAGAAAACAAACAAATTGTTTGACAACCTGTGCGAATAATGGACCCTAAGCCTTATCAAAATCCCGAACAAGACGCTCGAACATATAGACCCCGAGTTCTTTCCCAGATGCTTTGAAAGCATCACGTCCGACACCCCAAAGCTCATCCTCAAGCATGGAGACCAATTGGTGATAGAGTTTGGTGTCGAGGGTAAGTTTAGAATCACCCCATAATTTACCTTCCAACACGTTCACCAAATACTGGAAGGTTTCTTCGTCTGATCTTTCAACAAGGGCTCGTTTGGCGGGAAGAATGACCTCAGCGGAGTATTGAGGACCATTGAGGAATAGTCCGAGTCGTGCACAGGCATAATAGGTACTCCTCTGAAAACATAAAATATA
Organism: Tephrocybe sp. 9174TJB; assembly: GCA_018850275.1. Taxonomy (NCBI): domain Eukaryota; kingdom Fungi; phylum Basidiomycota; class Agaricomycetes; order Agaricales; family Lyophyllaceae; genus Tephrocybe; species Tephrocybe sp. 9174TJB. The sequence continues at coordinate 8,184 of JABAJT010009872.1, forward strand.
AATGAATATGTCACTCGGATGAGAGATGTAAACCCATACGCGGCGCATACGGTCCATTTTGACTGTCATGTATTCTTCCCAATGAATGACATCGTCATCATTCTGGCGGCCAGCTCCATGTGTTGGGGCAATCCACACCATCTGGAGTAACATGAGATCAGGACATGAATATTGAATATTAAGGCAAACATGACTTACGGCGCTCCGAACACCCCGAAACCATGCATGTTCATCTTCAAACAGTACCTGACGGTGTCCCAAAATGCTTACAGAGTGGTCGAACCGGTCACTCCAAATTTTTCGCAGAGCAACCAAAAATTCGTCCAAACGACGCTCCTTACTGGCTCTCAGATAGTACGGAGCAAGCTCTTGAAGTAACCTGTGCTCGTCATTGTTCCCAACCAGGGATAACGTTCTATCAGATTTCTTCTTGTTGGTAGAATCACCACGCATCGGATTTGCCTGTAGTCAGGGTCGATGATGCATGATGGAATCGGCGGAGGTTTGAAAACTCACCGAAATTTCTTGTTGGGCTAAGTCAGCAAATTTCTCTTTGGCCGTTGGGGTATTTATTGGAGACGAGCAAGGATCAATGAGGCTGATAACATATAAGTACAAATAATTAATCTGTCCGCCCAGAAGTCGGCGGCTTTGACCAACTGTAGACGCGGTCTAGTCCAAAGATATAGTTGGACCAGATCTTGAAGCCATCATGTGAAAGTCATGTGAGCGTATTGTTGTTTGGCGAGGGTCTCTTTCAGTTTGGTCCAGCGGTTGCTTGATGAGAGTGTTACAAAGCAAAGTTACAAAGCACACGGTCCGGTATGGTCCGGTCAGTTACAAAGCAAAGTTACAAAGCAAACGGTCCGGTATGGTCCGGTCATACAGGTAAGACGAAAATAAAGGTAAGACAAAAAGTTTCGCTTCTTGCCCAATCTCACTCGTTTCTATAATGGGTCGTCGTAAGCTTTACAACTCAATTGAAGACAGACGCTTAGCAAACAATGCTAAGAGTCGGCGTAGTCATGCAAAGTAAGGGCTATATTATCTTGTGAGTGATGTCATGAGTTGATGTTGAACTAGGAACAAGTCCGCAGTCAATGCTCGTCGACGCACAAAGTATCAGGCAGAGAAAAAGCTACAGTAAGTCATCACATTCATTTTGAGAGGATCTCATATATTGATTGTACTGGCAAGTCCCCTCGAAGGTCCCACAGGGGAAACTTCAGCAAATTCCACGAGCAATACAGTCATGTCACTATCTGATGCTGCCGAGATTCAGACGGAATCACATCACGACCCTGACGATGAAATTGATCACTGGGCAAGCAGGGTGGAGAAAATCGTTATACGCCTAGTCAAAATATGGGGTGGCAAGCCTGAATATGATTATATGGAAGGCTTGTGCACCGATATCATGGCAACGAACAACGTTGACCACTTGTTCGACCTGATTGTCTATGTTACAGAGCTTCAAAGCCGGGTCCATCATGATTACAATCAATTGTCAAAGCTCATATCTGACAAAGAGCCCCAAGTACTGCGCGCACAATCAGTTGAATGGTCGACGGCTAGATTACTGAAAGCTCTCGAGAATCTGGGTGAGGCAGCAACATCAGGCTCGCTGGCACAGCTATATAGATCAAAGCAGCTTGCATATCAGAAAATTTACTCAGAATAGTCTACAGATTATGATACATTGTCTACAGATTATGATACATTGTTTTATGTACCGCTTTTGATATAGACTGTTGGAAAAAAGTCAAGATGTATGTATTGGTAGAGCAAGTAAGTAACGAAGGGCTGCCATTCGAACAGCGTACATGTCCGTTTCCTGGAGACCAGTGACATTGAAACCGCTTAGAACTGCTACAATATTAGCGAGAACCCAAACACCACAGTCGAATCCATTTGTCTGCCGAGCAATCGTCAAAGTGGGATAGGCAGTCCAACCGGACGTGATGACATGTAATGGATGTCCACGACGGTTTGCTAAAATAGTTAGCCGCGCGACAAACATCATGATTTCCTACACAATTCAAATGGTGAGTGTGAGAAGCAAAGTGAAAGAACGATGACATACCTGGACTTTGTTGATCCAAGGCTGTTCTTGGGCCAAGCTGTCGAAAACATGGATCACCCCGGATGATGGGATAATGGAGCTCATGACCCAATGCTCACTGTGGGGGCGGAACATGGGAAGGATCCAAACCTCACGTGTCCAATACTCGGTGTGACGCGTTCAGCGCCAGATTTCATCGTCGCTTGCACTGTAGCGCATCATAGGAAGGTCGAATGTTGAGAAGAGAGCGCATCTTTGACTGTATTCGGATTGAAACCTCGAAGGCTCTGATAGCTGATCATGTAACAGTGTGCCGATACCATTAATGCAGACATCGTTCAGTCGAGCCGTATGTGATTTCATCATTCCGAGTTCGCGCGGTGTGAAAACGACGCCTCTACCGTTACCAACAGCAAAATATCGGGGTTTTGAGGCCGGTGCAAAGTCTTCGAACGTTTGAAAGGTTAGGTCCTGAAGAAGATCATTGTGGACCGTAACGTTTGCCTGAAAGAATGAAGAAGTGATAATACAAACATGAAGAAGTGCCTTACCGGTACTTCCCACACAAGGTTGACATCGACGCCAGGGGCAATCAGAGACGGTAGACCAGTGTCCGCCTCCAAAACATCCTGCTCCTGCTCCAAAACATCCTTCTCCTGCTCCGAAACCTCCTGCTCCACCTCCTGTCTCAGGTAATCACCCAACAAGATGTCTTCAGTCGCGTTTGAGTGTTCGAGGCGTTCATCGTCTTGCAGCGTGTCTCCGTCATGCTCAACACTGTGCTCCCCTTCATCGTCAACATAGGTGGCCTGGTTTTGATTATCAAACGAATCCCAATGTGGCACGGGAAGATTGATTGTGTGACGTGGCGACTGAGAGGGAGGCAACGGGAAGGGCTCGGTGATGTCGGGTACTCGGCTGCTCGTTCGAAAGGCCTGGACTGGGACGAGCGGGCCTACCCAACGCGCCTTCAATGCCAGCAGGTGCTTGTGCCGTTGCCGTAGATGCACTAGTAGATGTTCGTCTAATGAACTTAGTCTCAACCAAGATGTAGTCAGGACAATGGTACTCACTTGAGGGATTTTCCAATGCAAGCTCAACTGCAGCTACTTCTCGATTGTGCCATTGAACAAGATTCACGGCCTCCACCTCTAGCCTATGTTGCTCCTCTTGGCACCGGTCAAGTCTGAGCCTTGCACGAATCGCTTCTCGTAGATCGGGGTCCCGCAACCAACGTGGTAACTCGTCAGTGGGGTGACTGACCCAAACATCCTGCATTAGACGGGAGTCTTCTCGGAGGAGCTTGAGTTCTGTGGGAAGGGGCTCCGGGAGAGGGATAGCCCAAGTCGGATCGTACATCGTTGCGAGCGTAGCACATAGGTCGTTGTATTTGCGCAGCCCAACCATTAACGCGGGAGTTCGCTTCTTGATTGCCGCGCGAGTCATCTGGTGAAGCTTTGTTCCTGTAAAATATGTAATATATATATATATATATATAACGGAGACTTTGTGACGAACCTAGAGCCTGATGACCGTTTGAGGCCTGGTCTAATTTGTCCCACTCAAAAAAGCTTCCGATCGCCCTCTTGCGAATTGTGATTTTCAGATCCCGCGCAACAAGGAGTTTTCGAAGAAAATCAAAATCGACGCCTTCGAGGTCCGGAAATGAGTCCTCCACATTGAGAGAGGCGTATAGTTCGTCCATGCGGTCTTTGGTATCTTCCTGGTGATGCCGCAAGGTGTTAAGAATGTGTAGTGAGGACGGGGATCCGGAAAAGGCGCTGATGCTAGCTTGTAGAGTCTTCTCCCATGCTTCAATGTTCCCGTGCAATGAGAGCACGCTATCCAACTCCTTCTTTAGGCGTCCCGGAGAATCTAGTCAACAAGAATGATGAGTAAGGTAATCTTTTCATGATCGGCTAATGAAGGTACATACGAGCTCGCACCGATAACTCAGAAGAACGCTGTAAGGCCCATTCCTCCCGGATCACACTCTCTGCAAAGTCATATTTCCTGAGAGTATCCTTAGCCTTCTGGGCCTGCCCTCCTATACCCTTTGTGAGACGTCGGCGATTCCATGATCCAAGGTCGTCGCGAAGTTCTTTGCCAATAGAGGCAACGTGTCGATCAACGAGATAGATTCGGCGGGAGCGCTGACACGAGATTGAGCATATGTATGGGTATGTAGATTCAAATGATAAAATAATCATACCCCACATGTTCTGGTGATGCCTATCAACTTCCTCATACGCGACCAAAGGCGTTCAACACCCTCCCCATCTGTGAGACCCAGGCCCGTTCGTATTCGAGGGTTAAATACAATTTGACATGCCCATTGATGTACGTATGCGTGCATGGCACTCGTGGCAAACAATAGGCGGTCTGCAATTTCAGAAGGAAGGAATCTGTACTGGAAAATCAACGTGAGTTTGAGAAGCTGTAACCAAAATAATGACTTACGTTGTTTTGACTGCGGTCCAGGATACACGCCACGTCATAGAGAGCGGCGACAGTTGCCGCAAGAGGGAGAAGAGAGAACAAGTACTGAATCAATGCAATGGCATACTTCTGTTGTTCACCGGGAGTGTCGATGTTGGCCAAAAGAATGGGAATATCATGCCGACAGACAAGAGCCATTAGTCCTCCATCATCGAAACACTCCATGTTGGTCTTGACGTTCGATCCACGCCCAGCAGTGTGTGACGACTCGCACTCGTCGATCGCTTCGTCGGGGACAACCGGTTTCCGTTTGCGTCTCTTTGGTGTTTTCCGTAGATTCTCCATTTGGTCGCCAACCTTGTCAACATATTCTTTCGGAATAACATACTGAGGTTCATAAAATTTGGGAGAATCTCCGGCGGACCGAAGATGTCGATGATTGAAATTGCCATCTATACAGACCTGAATGTCGCCTCCTCTATACAATGGAATTCAGTTTATGAAATGTTGATATTGAACAACGTGCTTACTGAGTTTCGAGAGACCTCCCAAAAAAACCACCCCCAAAGCAAGCAGGGCATCGCTGGCGCAGTATCCGTGCACAATGTCCGGGTATGAGTGAATCTTTATCTTGTGGAGGCGTTGGGATGGGGAGCGGCATTTCCGCGGCATGATGGGACATGTGGAATGATTGAAGAATGGAAGGTGTGTCATTAGCCTCGGTTTGCTGTATATAGTTATCGGCTTCAACAACGGCGTCATCTACTTGCTTCTCCAGGCGAATGACCAGATTGTCGTACCACTGAGCAGCATAGCCCAGCCCTCGTCGGAAGGCATCCTGTACAGGCACGCCCTGAAGAGATATCTAGTATTGAAGAGAGTGAATTGATGAAGATAAGGACGTACATACCTTCTTATTGAGCAGAACAAATCCACGTCGGGAATAAAAAGTGTTGAGGGCACTTGCCATGGCGTGATTCGCATCACATGAGCGTTTGAATAAGGCACGGTAAAAGTCAAGTAGATGGATAGATATTGCATTTTTGGGTTGAGTAGGCGCAGTGGGGAAAAGGCCGTTGCGGACAAGAACTTGAGCGAGATCCTCGCAGCTGCACCAATAAACAGGAATTTTCTCGAAATCTTCCATGGTTTGAAGTCAAAGTTAAAGACAGATGGCATGATTTACCAAAGAGTTACTCACAATCTTGAAAGAGGCAAAGGACCTCTTTAGTTTTTGTGGAACACGTCTCCAAACCTCCCTGACTCCTACATCTTGATTCCAGCTGTAGAACCCGGTCGGGTATTCGTCCGTACATTTTGGAAGTGTATTCCAGAAGAGGGTAGACAAGTTGTTCTAATGTAGCAGCCCATGTAGTGTACAGTCGTTTCAATGATTCATTGGGTATGAGGCGGCGTGCGCGTGGTGTTGCTTGGCTTGATTCGACATATTCCATGCTAGGGAGAGAGTTATCAAGGGACATGTCCCAAGATTGCTCACTCTCAACAGACGCAGACGTCTCAATCTCGACCTGGACGGGCTCGTGCGGGATAGGCGTTGCGATGCCAGTGGCTATTTTGTGTCGTCTTCTGAGAGATTCCACTTGTGCTCGTAGTCGTTCTATTGCCTGTGTGCGTCCGAAAGGGCTGACGAACGTTGCTGTCTTCTTCTTATTTCTACGTTTTTTGGGACTTGTGAATAGGACGCCCATGCCGTGGGTCGTAGGCTGCTGAGAGCGAGTTGGCTGAGAGGGTCGTGGCATCGTGAAGAAGAGTGGGAAAGAACGTACATCACATCTGACTAAGATATTACAAGTGCGGTCGTCGGTGTCGGTCGTCGGTGTCGGTCGTTGGTGGTGGAGGTAAGGTGCTGGTATGGTGGACGAATGTGGCAGTGCGGTTGGATCGGGATCTCGGACGGTTTGAACCGCTCCTGCGGTTATCAAAATGGCCCATTACTCTTGTCACAAAAATGGCCCTAACTCGCCATCAAGAAGCAATTACCGTCATGTCAAAGGTGTTGGGCAACGTGCCCCCGCCACCCTCGTTCGACGACTAGCCGTCTCACTCGACGTGTGAAGAGCCGGAGCCACCCACACGAGCTACGAAGGCCTGAGGCTGGCCAACGTGCCCTCGCCACCCTCGTTTGACGACTCGTCGTCTCACTCGACGCCGGAAGAGACTAAGCCACTCTCGCGAACTACGATCGGAGGGCCTGAGGGCTACGTGGCAACGTCAGGAGGGCGGGTTCATCTTTCTCCCATTGGACTCCCGCTCCCCGCCTCTCCCGTCCGCCTACCGGTTCATTGGGTACGATTATCAGACAATTAGGGGCCGGGCTGCGGTCTTGAGAAGTGCTGTGTGATAATAAGAGGTCGAGGGTTAAGGGTTGCCCATCCCACCTCAGTGCGTCGTCCTTGACTTTACACCATCTGCACCAGTGTCTAATTCCCTATGCCTACCCAACTGGTATCTGCTGCTAAACCTACGCACCTCGCGATCAAAATTGCCCCCTCTGCGGCCACGACAACCCTGCTGAAGCCCCTGCCAGCTCTGATACTGCCACTACGAATACACGCGCAATGGACCTCATCCTTGCCAACACGACTGTGCTGGGTATATGCTATGTCCTTCAATCTTTGCCCTTCGGTATAAAACCATTGAGCTTCGAGTCCCTCTGCGCTGATGACATTG
>JABAJT010009873.1:0-15207 GCA_018850275.1 Tephrocybe sp. 9174TJB
TACCCTTCAATCAAGACCAGCAGACTTCTTTGCTCGACATGTCCACAACATTTTCCTCGTCCACGACATTCCCCAATTTTTCGCGCAGTCTCTCCTTGCTGCTTTGGAGTACATGCAGATATATTTGGAGTGTGAACCTTCCTTTTCGCCGGAAGACGGCGTGTGGAAGAGGAATTTGGACACAGTAGTTTCCACTGCCCCAAATCTGCGCTTACTGGTTATCATGGTCGACGGGAACGAAGAATCAGCTGTCATTGAATCTTGGGCCGGAGGACTGGAGGGATCCTTAACGGTGGAGATCATAGACCTGGATGATGTAGATGGGCCCAGAATCATTGATCGCTGCCAATTACGATACGACAACCTCTGGAAACCTGAACTCGAAAGTCATTTGTATAAGTCTAATTTCAAGGTCTGTAAGAAGTTTGGTATTGCAAACTGGCCATTCACAGAGTTTGTTCACAGGGCATGGAGGATGTTGATAAGGATGATGAGGATGATGCGCTATATCCTTGATAACCGCGAGTCTACGTCTGGGAAAGACCTCAAGATCGCAAGCGACATGGTCGGGTGGGACTACCTCTCCGAAACTTTCACCAAAGTCACCGGTACGCCGTCGGTGCACAAGCGTCTTACTTTAGACCAGTGGTTTGAATGCTTCACGGGCGCTCACTGTCCTATTGCAAATGAGAAACAGGAGGGAGATGGATCAATGATGATTCGTCAGAGCTTCTCTGGGTTTTGGTGTCTCTCGAGGGATGATATCCTCAAGAGAGACATGGAGTGGGTGAGGAGCATTCATCCGAAGGGTTATACTCTCGAGAGCTGGATGCGTTCGACTGGGTATACTGGGAGAACTAGTTCGGCGGCACTCAAGAACGCCGAAGATGGCAAAGGGAGATTACTTCCTAACCAAGCTGTTACTGTCATGCTTTAATGCTACTTCGCCTCGAATATGACACATGTTTGTTTTGACTGACTAATTTTTAGGGAGGGTATTACGGTGGGAGCTACACAACCCCATAGTGATATACCGATTATGGTCACTCCCTGTTCTGACCTGTTTTCGCCCCATCGACTTTTCATTGGGAACGTTGACTTTTCTAGTGACTTAGCGCCATGGTCCAGATAGTGAATAAGGTATAGTGTCGGGCTGTTCTGGTTACCGCGCACTGCCCTACCGTAGCCCTGACCTCGGACCAAATAAAGCTCGCCCTCCTGCCTAGAATGCAAGCCTGGATATCAGAGCCATTTTGTTCGGACTCGAAGTTGGCTTCTGTTCTTCTTCCTTATAATAATGTGACACTTACCCTCACTTACCTCCATGGCCGGCCGCTCCGACTCACCTCAGACCTGGCCTTCGCGAAAGTCTGATGTACAATCACAAATGATCAAGTGACCATGCTGGTGCTAGTCGACGTCTAAGCATTCTCGCGTTGCTTCCCATTGAAACCTAAATCATGCCGTACATAAATTCAATCACACCAGAAAGTAGGGGTTTTCAGGTGACCTGAAAATTGAATACCACATTAAATATTTTCCCATGAGTATAAGGGTGCTGGAAATCTTGAATTAAATGAATTCTTTTTACCTCCATTTCACTCTTACAAAAACTCGTTTTGATAATATAGATTTTTCTCTGGCGTGAACATATACTAAAGCTAAAAATATAGCGAGGCCGTAAATGGATACCTAATTGTTAAATTTTTTATTCCGTTTCAGCCTGGCTGAAATCAAATTTGGACCAATCAGAATGCGAGGAATTTGATTTCAGCCAGGTTGAAATGGAATAAAAAATTTAACAATTAGGTATCTGTTTACGGCCTTGTAATGTTTTTACCTTCGGTATATGTTCACGCCAGATAAAAATCTCTATTGGCAAAATGAGTTTTTGTCAGACTGAAATGGAGGCAAAAAGACTTCATTTAATTCAAGAATGCCAGAACCCCAATACTCATGAGAAAATATTCAATGTGGTATTCAATTTTCAGGTCACCTGAAAACCCATGCTTTCTGGTGTGAATGCTGTCCGGGTCCTCCACGGACCACATCGGCTGCTGTGGTTCTTTTTGATTGTTTTTTGTTGATGTCGCCTCTCCTCCTGTGCCAAGATGTGTTACTTACATCCATGGCCCTGCGCCCCAACTTCAATCACTTGACCTTCGCGAAAATGCTGCTACGTCTGATGTGCTACTTATAATCCAGTGTGTGCTGATGCGACTCGTGTTGGTTTCCATACACACCTGAAATACATCCGTACATAAATTTGATACTGTCCGGGTCCCCCACGGGACACATCGGCTGTCGTGGCTCTTTGCTACTCAGTAAAATGGTAACGAGAACTTTACTGCGGCGTTGTCAGGGCTGGTGGTGGGTGGACCGTGGCACAGTGCTTGCCATCAGGATGGCACGTGATTGCATAGAATAATCGATGTCGACTTGTCCGAGAGTCAGTGTCACTGTTAGTGGTATACCCCAACTTGAACACGAACCCACCACATCCCGAGCACCGCGATACGCTCAGAGAAATTTAATTCTCTAGGAGTCAATGTATTGCTATGTTTCGCGTGGCCAACGCGTAGCCAATCGAAAGATTGCCATGAGTAATCGCCGGCGCGGTTTTAATCACCATTCGCCATCTGCTCGTAGTACGTACCAAATTTGATAAACTACCTACACATGCGTAGAACCAGGAGAGAACCATGAGTAAGTTCCTCTGCGATACATTTCTCCACGGTATCTCCAGCTATCTTCTGATGCTTTTTTAGGCAGGCTGGCGGCCCGCAGAATTCATGTATCCTATAAGTATCGGAATGGCGACATTAGGACCAGAGTGTTTCCAGAACATATCTCTATCTCATTACGCAACTCTCAGCACACAACATGTCGGGCAAGAAACTCATCCTGGTGATTGGTGCTACTGGTGCTCAGGGGATGAAAGTCATCCCTGCTCTTCTTGCCCCGAGCGAGGACGGTGATGTACTGTGTTCAGAGAGATCGCTGAGCGAACCTTCAAACCAGTCAACGAGTTCTGGGGCAATTGACGGTATAATTATCACTTAAACTCCCTCACAGAAGTAGTAGGTTATCAATGTATTCTTTTTAGAAAATAGATGTGTGATTTCCTTCGGGTTGTACTATCTCTGTCTCTTATAACTGAATGATCTTGTCTCTTTCGCTTTTCTCTTTGTATTTTTCTCTTCACAGAAGCTACAACGTTCTAGCCCACACCTGGGTGCTCGAACTCCTAATCGTACTTGCCCTCCTCCTTCTGTTTCCTTCGTATTTATACCCTATACTACCCTCTTGGCATCCTAAATATAACTCACCTCCCACATGGTCTGCTTGGTGGCCACATGGGCTTTTTGTATTGGAGGGCTGTTCCATCGCGCCACCACTCTTTTCCGGTTCGTCCGAAGCCCTGAACCTTGTCTAGTCCTCCGTTTTCCCAATCCGGCCAGGCGTTACATTTTCTGTAACGCCTGCCACCGTATCCCTTACCCTCTGTTACTGATATCGTTGGACTCGCCTGCTCGAGACGCGTCCAACAATGTGCTCATCTTTGCCCGACGCGACCTCGTCAGATCCCTCTGTGTTATCGGCCTTTTTCGATCAAAACGGTCCTTGATCCGACCTCGGTTACACCTCGATCCTTCTTGTTCCGGCCTCGGTTATGCCTCGATCCCGCTGGCCGAACGTTCCAGACCACCGGCCCGTAGTTTACCCGCTCCGAGGCTCGGGTATCCACCTCAGCGCGTCTTCATTCTACACGTCCTGTGGCATTCTCGGGTGGCGCAACTGGCGTGTTTACATTCTCCCGCCTTTCCTATTGCTCTTTTCTATTACTTCCTTATGTCTTTTCCATAATAGTACCTATCTGGTACTCCTCCTGTTCTGTTATCCTGCCTGTGCTTCCTGCTCTTATTCTCCTCTTTTGATCCTATGTCTTTTCCATCCTGTAGGGGTATCGTACCCCGTATCATCCCCCCCCAACTGAGATATCGACTGTCCTCAGTCGAGCTGTCTTGTTGCTTTGTAATCCGCCTTTGTCAGCACGTTACCCGTCGGCTCGCCCTCAATTTTTCAGTGAGGTCATATACCGAGGCAAACAAACTACGGCTTTTCTTCTTTCCCTCTCGTCTTATCTGTTTCGTCATTCCCTTTGTAATCCTAGTGTAGCTGTGTTTAGAATAACATTGAACCATCCACCGTGCCTGTAGTCCAAGCCACAATCCATCCATCCCGTGGTAAGGCCTCTGTTCAGTAATATCTTAATTGTAGCTCAATCGTTTCACTGCCCGATCTCTTGCCCCAGGAGTCACCTTGTCGATCACAACCGTCGATGATCCCTCTTTTCCGTCTCAAATTTTCTAGCGATCGGCCTCTTCTGTATTTATACCCCTACACACTCTCTGTCCCTTTCTTTGTCGGCATCATGAGTCCTCCTCGTTCTACTCCGACCCAGCCTCGCAAACGGGATGTTACCAGTCAACCAGGTACCCCCGACTCTCCTCGCGACGTCTTTGCTGAGCTCGAGGCTACGGTCACTCGCGACCCTGCTGGATCCGGGCGTATTAGCCACATCGCTTCGCCTTTCAAGTTTGGTGTAGCTCTCTATCGGTTCAAGTCGGAGGTGGCCAAGGATGGCAACCCTCCCGCCGTTGTAGCTCGTCTCTTATCTCTGGTGAACATGGTACGCCTTTCGCCACCCCCTATCTTTCCCTCTTAACTTGGCTTGCAGCGTCTTCTGGACGACAACCTCCCTACCCGTCTCGCTGACGTATCTAACGTTCGTGCCGCTCTGAATGCCATTCTCCGCGTTGCCGATCGTTCTTTTGTGACCGATGAGAACTTTAAGAGTTGGTGCATCCTTGGGGACACCATCAACTGTATCCATAAGGAGCGCCGGGCTCGTGCGGAGCAGGAACAGAAGGCGCAGCTTGAGAGAGAGCGTAAAGCACAAGAAAAGGAACGCCTAGCCCAGGCAGCGGAGCCTGTAAAACTTGCTGTACGTCTTCCTCCAGTGCCACACTTCTCCCTTTTTCTCCTTTGCTGACCGCCCAATTAGACTAAACGCAAGTCCGCTAACGGTTCTCGAGACGCCGATTCTGACGTCGAGATGAGTGTATCTCTTCCCCAATTCAAGAAGCTCAAAACTGAAGTAAGTTCGTTTTACGCAGCCGTCCTTAAAGCCTCTCTATCCGCCCGCATTTCTGAACTTCGTACTGAAATATCTTCCCTCAAGACGGATCTCCACGCCGCCGCTGCTAGAGAGCTAATGGTCCCTTCCTTAGGTGAGATTTCCGTCCTTCCTTTCCCGCTCCCCACGGTTAACCTGTGAGTTCAACCAGCTTTGTACTCCCCTGGTGAACAAGGCTCCGTTACCCTGGTCCACAACGTCAGCGCATTCTTACAAGGTTCTGGTCCTCTTGCTTCGTCCGCTCCGGAAGCAGTGATGAAGATGTTGAACGATGCCTGCGTTACTGAGCTTTTTTGGCTCGATTATCATTTCCAGATCTGTCGTTCTCTTATACAACGCCGCGAAGAATTGAACAAATCCTTGGACGCCTCTCACGTCGCCTCCACCACTACTCAGCTTACTCAGATGCAGTTGGATGATCCTGCTAAACTGGTGAGCACCCTTTACTTCTTTCAACTTTACCCCCAGCTTATCTTTGTACTCCTAGCCACTCCCTGAAGATTCCGATGTTGATCTTTCTGACCCTACTCCAGTCGACGATATTGCTCGCGATCTTGCCGCTACCATTGAATGAAGGAAGAAACCACCATATGATAGTAGCCACTATTTCCTTTACACTCCTTCCCCACCTCCTTATCTCTTTCGTATTACCCCAATACACTTCTTTGGTCCGAGATAGAACGCCTAGTCAGACCTTTCTATCGGTTGTAACCGTTGACTTCTCCGTAACCTTTCGTTTCCCTCACTCTCTTCCTCTTCTTCCTCTTCTTCCCGTTCCGTCTGCCATGGGTGCCAGTTCTCACCCTTCAGGTATATTTCTTCCCATCCTTCCTCCTCATCTTTTATTTTGTTGAGTTTTTCTTTCGTGATATCGATCCACTCTTCGATGTCTTGTTCCATCTCTAATCGTTCTCTCGCCAGGTACGGTATGACCCTGAACGCCCCTACACGCTCATGCCAGACCGACCCATCCAGTTCCGCCAGGACGTAGCTGCCTCCCTTAGATCTAGCTATAACCACCATCGGTCCTAGGAATCTGGGAGCCATTTTGGCGCTTAGCGATTTTTCTACCGCGGTATTTCTTACCAGGACCAAATCTTTCGGTTGAAAGTCGTAATCCTTTATGGTGTGTCTATTTTCTTCCTCAAACCGTATAGCCCACGTCATCTTATCATGACTTATTCTCTCCCTCATTTTGTCTACTAGGTACGAGTGTTTTGCCAACGCTTGGGCTCTCAATGCAATCAACTCTTCCGTTGATATTGGACCGCCCGGCCATTCCACCAGCCATGTGGCCTCGTGCAAATCCAAGGGTAGTACGGGGTGTGCCCCCGTTACTAAGAAGAAAGGCGAGCAACCCATTCTTTTTCGTACCGTAATTCGATCCGCCCACATGATATGGAAGAAAAACCAATACCACTTGCTCTTGTCTTCCGTGGCTTTGAACAATGCCTGTCGTACGTCCCAGTGAGGCCTTTCTACCCGCCCATTCGCCCGAGAATTATAAGCTGATATTTGTATCCCCTTTATGCCATACTTCTTCTCTAGCCACTCGGTGACCTTCGTAAATTGTCCGGCATTATCAGTCACAATTCTACTGAGGCAACCCCATCTGCAGATGATATCTTCAAACAACCATTGGGCTATCGCTTGATGATTCTCTTTCCTTAACGGCCTTCCTTCCATCCAGGATGTCAATCCGCATCGACCGTGGACGATATATTTACACCCGTTCGAAGGCGGCGTCATATGCATCGTGTCGATATGGATAGTCTGGAATATGGACGGAGTATAGGTTACCATTGGTGGGTTATTAATGATTGTTTTCTGTCGTATTTGACATGGGTGACAGGTCTTTAGATACCATCTGACATCTAAGTCCATGGCAGGCCACCAGAACCGTTCGCTAAGGAGCGCTTCCGTAGCGTATTGTCCCCTGTGTCCCAGCGCGTCATGCCCGGACTTGAGCATGAACATCCTCCTTTCCGGAGGGACCACCAACCGTGGTCTACCCCCTCTTCCTTCCCTATAAAACCTCCCGTTTTTGCCTATAAAGAACTTCTTTGCGAGTTCTATGACCTTCTTCTCGTAGGGCCCCATACCGCCTTTCAAATAACTTTCTATTCTTTGGACGAGTACGTCTTCCTCTCGTGCTTGCGCACTTCGATCGACTACGTCGTACTTGGAATCCCTTTCACTCGGCTCAGCGCTTAACGGAGTAGTGAGCGCCAATACGGCTACCGGGTTCAGCGACGTGCCTGTCTCGGCTACCCTCTGCATCACAGCGACCCTTGTTAAGCGCTCATGTTCCCTAGCTACGTTACATTCTCGATCGAAGTCCTCCACTGATCCGGCTATCCCATGAAGGTAACCGCCCCTATCATCAATTTCGTCCGCGAACTCTTCCAACTCCAGAGGTGCCTCTTGTTCCCACCCTGGCTCGTTGGCGTCCTGAGCTGGGTACTCATACCTCATGCGTTTAGGTTCGTCCACTAGCTCCGGGTTCACTGGCAGGTGTTCCTCGTCTCCCGGATATTCAGGTCTCCGTGAAAGGCCGTCCACACAGAACGTTTTTCCTGGAACATGACGCAGAGTAAAATGATACAACAATATGGCTTCGATCCATCGCATGATCGTCGCATTGGGCCCCACACCTGGATTAGTGAGCATACCCTTGAGATATTTGGCATCTGTCTCAATAACCAGTTTCCGGCACCCTATCAACCAACTCTTATTAGCGTGTAGTGCTCTCATAAGCCCGTATAATTCTCGCTTTGGCTGCGAGAACCGTGCCTCCCTCTCGTTGAGGGTTATGGATCCTAACTTGGCACATGTCCTCTTGGTCTTATCATCCGGCATTTCTTGAAAGATCCCGTAGCCCACCGCCATCCACGACGTGTCTACGGCTAGTATCACTGGCTCTTGTCTGTCATAGTCCAGCGGACGCAACGCCTCGCTCCTGGCTAAGGCTTCTTTCAATTGCTTCATAGCTGCTCGCTGCTCATCCCCCCATTCGAACTCCGTGCCTTTCTTCGTTAACCGGTTCAACGGCTCCGCTACCCTAGCGTAATCCTGTATGAACATCCGGAACGTCCCACACGTCCCCAAGAAGCTCCGTACGTCGGACAGATTTTTACAATCCCCCCATGACATGACAACCGCCATTCTCTTTGTTTCCGGCCTCCTCCCTTTGTACGTACACAGGTGCCCCACCACCGTTATTTCTTCCGCACATAGGACAGATTTAACGCCCGAGAAGGTCCCTCCCGCGTATTTGACCCGTTGGAGGATACGGTTTACATTGTTCAGGTGCTCCCAGACGAAGCGCCGTATACCTGAGTTCTCGGAAAGCGTCTCAAAACCCCCGTCCTTTAACTCGTACCTAGTAGCAGGGCCCCGTACCGGTACGTCATCAATGTACGGCCAAGTGTACTCGGGTATCTCTTCTTTCAGGATGTAAGTGACATCATCATGAAAAATGGGAACTGAGTTCGTCCAACCCATAGGTAAGGTGACCAGCCTCAATGCTCCAAACGGAGTTTGGAAGGTAGTATAATCGCGCGATTCCTTGGCCAGAAATCGCTCGTCGAATCCCACGAATAAGTCAAACATTCCCCCGCAGCTTCGCCCGGCAAAATGGTTAGCCAATTCTTCCGTCGCCGGAGGGAGTCCCGAGTGAGCCACGGTAACTCTGTTCAACGGCTCTAAGCTGTGTACTAACCGCAGGCTCTCCCCGTCTTTCTTGACTACGCAGAACCACTGCGATCGGTAGGACGAATTCGAGTGTTCGTATACACCGGATTCGATTTTGTTCTTTATGATCTCACACACTTTGGCGTATATGCCAGGTGGAATAGGTATGTTTTTCAGTACCCAGGGTACGTGGGGGACTACTGGCATTACTACGGGCGGGAAATATTCTTCCTTAAAACGCCCCTTCTCTGCCTCTTCCCATGCGAATGCGCTTTCTTGTACCATCATTAAATAATGGACTAACTTTCTCTCTTCTGGCCATAGAAAGTCCCCTGGATGAGCCTTATCTATGACGTCCTTTCTCTCCTCCGTATACCGTCCCATGGGCGTGTAGTTTGGTGGCTGAGTCGGCAACACCGGGAGGTCTTTCAAAGGATCCCCCATTATGTTCCTCTCGATCCTAAATGCCTCCGGGGCGGTACCCAACACCGGCTTCGTCTTCCGAGCTACAGGCTTGTATTTCCCATAGACTCCCACTGAATCTCGACTATCTCCTACTTGCATACACCCCCCCTGGAAGTACGTCTTCAAAGTGGCGCATGATTCTTCCCCTCCTATTCCGCTTGAGACATATGCCGATAAGTAGGCGTCTCTTATTTCCTCCTTTCCGCTAACACTCCCATACTCCTTTATGTTATAATCCCCTCCTTTAGCCTCAATTACTAACGCTACCTCTCCTTGACGTCCTATCAACTCATCGAGTGCGTAAAATTTTGTTCTGCCTTCTGGTCTTTCCCCTTACCCCGTTCCCAAGTAGGCAACGCGGTTCTCCTGCCCGTATTTGGGTCCTTGATCGTGATGATAGCACTTCCGTCGCCTAAGTTCTGTACCGTGCTTTCGGTAAGCGTATCAAAAGGTCTCCCTAGTAGCACCCCGTAGGCGGGTTTATTGAAAATGTGCACTTGGAGATAGATCACGAACCCTTCCGCGAACTCGAAAGCTACGTTGCGGGCTAACCCTACTGATTCATTTACTTGTTTATTAGCACTCTCCATGCGTAATCGAATATCCGGGTCCCACGTCAGACCCAGCCGCAGCGCCGCCTCCAAAGACATACAGACAATTTGAGAACCACTGTCCAGAATGGCTTCGGTGACATCCCTTTTGTTTATTTTAGGATGGAGCGTACGAAGCACTTGCTGCTCTCGCGCGACGCATACGACCGTCGGTCTTTCTTGGACTGGTAAACTCTCTAGATAACTGGCCACACAATCTTGGTGTACCACGGCGCCTTTTGGGATTCCCCCTTCTTCTTCCTCCAATATCACATACCCCGCTACCGGGAGGTCGGCCACGTCTACCTCCATGTTCTTCTGTTCGTGGTGTAAGACGGTTACGGGTTTGTTAACCTCTGGTTTCCCATAGGAACTCAAGGTTCGCATTAATTCTGCTTTTACTCCGCCCGCTACTTCTAGTAGCTCTTTAGCTTTGATGTTAACCTCCGTCTCCAGGATCTTTCTTACCATCTCTTTCGCCGCTGGAGTGGTACTCCTCCACCCTTGACTGGGCCACCCATTTACCGCCGGTACCTTCTCATACGGCAGGCTCCCTTTCCTATCGTCCTTCTGCACTTCTATCGGCTTATTTGTACCCTCAGGCACCGCCGCCACAATCGGATTTTTGTTCTTATCCGTTTGCCACGGTGCCTTCCTCGAGCCATCTAAAAACCCTTGTGGTTATGATGGGTAACTTCCTCCACATTGGCCGTGGTCCTGGTATTGATTAAACTGGCCACCGTTACTCCTCTTTCTTGGGCCAGTTGCTCCAAGATCTCATCGCGCGGGTCGCGAGCTCCACTCGTGTATGCCGAATACGCCCTATCTTCCCCTTCCTCTACCTGCCAACCATAGAAGGTTGACGCCTTCTTTTCGAATAGGGCATCAATACGATCCTTCGGGCTGAGGTGAGCTGGTTCTTTGGGTATGACGTCTCCATTGGCTAACCTCGGTCGCCCGTCGACTGCTATGATGATTTTTCCATCTTTGACTTGCTCCTTCATCCACTCACATACGGCCGCCCGGTGCCCTGGTTTCCTACAGTGGAAGCACCCTAGGTCGTTGTAGCTAGTTACTCGCGGGGCCGAAGACCCGCTCACCACTGCTACGCCATCCTGTTTTTTCACAAACTGGCTCAGTGTTTTGATTTCGTCGTTATTAGCCTGGAAGTATGCTCGCATTTCCTTACTCAACGCCGCTACTGTATCTTTGAGGCCCGCTATGTCCCCTTCCGTGGTTTCCTCTTTGATTTTGTTGCTTCCACTGGTTTGCTTCCCCATACTCTCGGTGGCCGACCTTCTTTGGTTCCTACTCGGGGTGTCATCCACCAGCGCCTTCACCATGTCGATAACTTCTGACAAGTCGTATTTGTTGTCCCGATGCCTCCCTCTCTCTTGGTACGTTCCCAATTTGGTTAGTAACCTATCCAAAACTAGAGAGCGGAAGGTATACGATAGACACCCCAGGAATTTGCTCACTACTAGGCTGTTTCCCACTACCTCCACCAGCTTCTTTGCTTCGGCTCTGAACTGCCGGATGAGTGCGTGTATTTCCTCTCCATCTCCCTGACTCATTTCTTGATATTCGTAGCAGATCCTATCCAGGTTGGCTAGGCTCCCTGCGTCCGACGCCGCCACCGGATAGGACCCGTATACCTCCTTCAGAAATTCCCTCCAACTTACTCCTTCTTCGAAGGAGTCGAACCCCCTCCACTCTTCGTCGGTCTGTGCATCGACGTAATCCGTTATCTTTTTCTTCTTTTCCTGGTCTTCCACAATCTCGGATTGTTCGAATAATTCCTCCATCCTTCTTACGAACCGCCTGATCTCCTCTGGCTGATTCTTATGGAAACAAGGGGCATGGGGGCTAGTTGCTAAAGGCATCCTAGCCCTCCCGTTGTGCTGTGCTTGTGGTTCCGCCATTGGCTTTCTTTTGGTTCTCCTTTTCTTTGGTTCTGGATCTTTTAACTCAAAGATGTTGAGCGAACTGGTGAGTCCTCGGATTCTTGCGGATGAACGAGGTTGCGGAGCTGACTCAAGGGCCCTAGCTCGACGCTCTACTAGTTCCAGAGCTTCGTTAAACCTGTCCCTGGCTGGTGTACCAGGTGCTGGTAGATCGAAGGACTGTTCTTCGTATGCGGTTGTGAATGATAAGTCGTTGTCAACAGCCCCCTCGCGGTGGGCTCCAGATGATGTACTGTGTTCAGAGAGATCGCTGAGCGAACCTTCAAACCAGTCAACGAGTTCTGGGGCAATTGACGGTATAATTATCACTTAAACTCCCTCACAGAAGTAGTAGGTTATCAATGTATTCTTTTTAGAAAATAGATGTGTGATTTCCTTCGGGTTGTACTATCTCTGTCTCTTATAACTGAATGATCTTGTCTCTTTCGCTTTTCTCTTTGTATTTTTCTCTTCACAGAAGCTACAACGTTCTAGCCCACACCTGGGTGCTCGAACTCCTAATCGTACTTGCCCTCCTCCTTCTGTTTCCTTCGTATTTATACCCTATACTACCCTCTTGGCATCCTAAATATAACTCACCTCCCACATGGTCTGCTTGGTGGCCACATGGGCTTTTTGTATTGGAGGGCTGTTCCATCGCGCCACCACTCTTTTCCGGTTCGTCCGAAGCCCTGAACCTTGTCTAGTCCTCCGTTTTCCCAATCCGGCCAGGCGTTACATTTTCTGTAACGCCTGCCACCGTATCCCTTACCCTCTGTTACTGATATCGTTGGACTCGCCTGCTCGAGACGCGTCCAACAATGTGCTCATCTTTGCCCGACGCGACCTCGTCAGATCCCTCTGTGTTATCGGCCTTTTTCGATCAAAACGGTCCTTGATCCGACCTCGGTTACACCTCGATCCTTCTTGTTCCGGCCTCGGTTATGCCTCGATCCCGCTGGCCGAACGTTCCAGACCACCGGCCCGTAGTTTACCCGCTCCGAGGCTCGGGTATCCACCTCAGCGCGTCTTCATTCTACACGTCCTGTGGCATTCTCGGGTGGCGCAACTGGCGTGTTTACATTCTCCCGCCTTTCCTATTGCTCTTTTCTATTACTTCCTTATGTCTTTTCCATAATAGTACCTATCTGGTACTCCTCCTGTTCTGTTATCCTGCCTGTGCTTCCTGCTCTTATTCTCCTCTTTTGATCCTATGTCTTTTCCATCCTGTAGGGGTATCGTACCCCGTATCAACGGCACACCATCTCCTTATGCTGTACGCGCCCTCACCAGGGACCCTAGCAATAAAAGGGCAAAAGAACTCGAAGCTCTCGGCGTTGAATGTTTCCAAGGTATGTGCGTTATGATCATATTGAAAATGTTAGATTGTCACACTTTTCAAGGTCGATTTGACAATTTTTCCGCCGTTGCAGCTGCAATGGAAGGATGCTACGGAGCCTGGGTCAACACTGATACATACACCGTTGGACAAGAGAGAGAGATTTACGCTGGCATCAAGATCTATGAGACAGCTCGACGCAGCTCGACCATGCGCCACTTGATATGGAGCAACCTCGACTACGGTAGCAAGGTGCGTCTGATTGACAATTTCCACGAAAGCCTCAAGAAATATACGTTCAACAGCTCAGTAACTACGACCCTATCTACAAGGCCGAACACTATGATGCTAAGGGCATCGTCAATGAATTTCTTAAAGGTCAGCCGTCAAACCTCGGCGATGGCCTAACCTGGACCTCGATCACGTCAGGGGGATATTTTGAGATGCTCAATTACGTTCGTTTCTTTAAAATCTTGAAAGATCATCTACCTTATGAATCCAATCCATAGGCCCTTTGTGGACCACTTAACATCCGTGATGATGGTACTGTAGTCTTCGCAGCTCCGATCGGCGATGGTCACGCTCCCATGATCTCCCTCGACGACCTTGGTTGGTGGGTCCGCTATGCTTTCGATAACCGCAAGTCTACGTCTAGGAAGGACCTCAAGGTCGCAAGTGACATGGTGGGGTGGGACTATCTCTCCGAAACTTTCACCAAAGTCACCGGCACGCCTTCGGTGCACAAGCGTCTTACTCTAGACCAGTGGTTTGAATGCCTGACGGGCGCTCATCGCCCTATCGCGAATGAGAAACAAGAGGGTGACGGATCGACGACGATTCGTCAGAGCTTCTCTGGGTTTTGGTGTCTCTGGAGGGATGATATTATCAAGAGAGACATGGAGTGGGTGAGGAGCATTCATCCCAAGGGTTATACCCTCGAGAGTTGGATGCGTTCGACTGGTTATACTGGGAGAATTGGTTCGACGGCGCTCAAGAACGCAGAAGATGGTAAAGGGAGATTATTCCCCAATAAATCTGTTACCGTCCTGCTTTAAAGCTACTTCGGCTCAAATACGACAGATGTTTCTTTTGAATGACTAATTACTATCTGTGAAGGTTTTAGGGTGCGAGTTGCACAACCCCATGATGATATACCGAATGCATTTGGCCCGATCGACTGTCAAGGTTGACTTTTGCAGATTCCCAAGAGTCAAATATCAAGATATAAGGTTGGGTGTCGTGGGAAAGGCTGCCCTGGCCAGAGTAGAGAGTTGATGGGTCATACTCGGAAGACCGGCACAAAGTGACAACCGGACCAAGAAGTCCGAGGCGGTCGGTCTGTCAGCACATGTCAGGCGCAACTTTCCCACTGTCTCTAATAGGAAACGTCGGGTCACAGTGTGACTAACATAATATATATTGACATCTGTCTCCTAACATGATTCTGCCGCATTGTGAGCTCTTCTTAGAGTGACATAATTAATATGTATCCCTCCTGCTGAACTTGATCCTAGTAACCAAATCAGAAAAGTAGAGCAGAAATGCATTATTATCCTAGGTATCCTCGGTAATTAATGGAATGGCCAGGCCCTCCTTGAAGGTATAATCGTCAATGGAATTTCAAAACTTGACAATCTCCTCTGTTATATTTCTATACTTCCTATACCTCTGGTCTGTGGCACCATGGATCTGTCTACTCTGCTTAATCCATCTTCCCAAGAGGATGACTATAGTTCTGACTTGGTATCTATTGCTTATGATATAAAGATCAATCGTCAAACCCATCTTGAAAAGCTGTACACCTATCCTCCTGGGTTATGTCTAGAATATCCAGAAACTGGGAATGACGGAAAAACAATTGGATATCTATTTGAATTAGAACCTCAGAATTGGCATCGTCCAGCTCTTGACTTTGTCTATTCACTTGGTGCTCCAAAGGGCAAATCCAAACCGTCTTCTCCAGAGTTCTGTGACCTT
>JABAJT010009874.1:0-14999 GCA_018850275.1 Tephrocybe sp. 9174TJB
GGAGCGAATAGAGGGAGCTCTATTCTGCTTTCGAAAGACGGCCTGAAAAGTCTTGAAGGACGACTTTGGGGTGGTGGATACGGCCGGAGGGGAGGGAGCGGTGCGGGGAGCGATGAAGGTGGGAGTGAGAGGCTGATGATTGGAATGATCGGAGGGGGTGGGCGAGTCTCGATGTGTTCTCGATATCCAACTGTTGGAGGAAGTTGATCTCATGAAGAAACAAGACGAAGATGGCAGAAGATGGGAGTGGACTGATGGCCACTTGACGACAAACTTTTTTGCGTTCCTCCCTCTCTCAATTCTTGCATCTTTGATGCCCATTTCGCTTTCGGATTTCCTCTCTGCACCTCTTTCGGAATTCCTCTCTCTGCACCTCCTCCAACACTCACCGGCAATCTGCGCTCCCCACCAGGCACCCGCACTCTCTCATGTCTTTCTTTTGATGATAGTCGATAACCTGTTAGATTTACAGCTGACACAATGTCATATCCTTGATATCATCCACCAGAATGCGTCCGAACGTGCCGCACGCTCCTCACAACCATGTCTGGAGGGCACTAAGAATGTAAAAGAAATTTACCCTTATCCAAAATATTCCAAATTTCTGTCATCACCAGTGACAAACCCTTACCAAGCCTACTATCGTCCGTACATAAACATAAATGGCCAGTAGCCTCTCAGTTTCAATACCACTACCATGGCCAGTTGGAAATCCCCTCTTGCCGGATACGAAAACGCCGATCCTCTTCCAGACAAGATCAACTCTGATGGCAAGTCCCTCTACAATCCTCCAGCAAGCGCCAAATCTACCGCCTACGATGCCTTCCCCGAACCGATTGATTCATCCAACAATGGATTCGACTTTCATAGTACGCACATACTTCCGTACCAACGTGTAGCCGAGCACTCAAGTCAATCCCAAGTTTACTACATGCAGAATGTCCCCAGCGAGCTAAAGTACGCGCGTGAGTTGCACGAACGCATCAGGAGGGAATTTCCAGAGGTGTGTCTCGACTCCATTTTTTTTTTCACCTCGAAACGCCTCTGATTTATGGTTGTAACCACCCCCTCCCCGTCCAAATCGCAGCTACGGATATACAAATTCTGGGAAATTCCCGTCGGTGGGTGATTCTATGTGATTCTCATCTCCCCCTGTTTTTCTTCTCGGAATATTGGCAAGGGCTAAGCGAGATATTACTCCACCTTTCAGGCCCACACCCCACAGCCATGTTTGAGGTGAATACTTTCACCCCCCATCAAACGGGCGCCCTCTTTTCCTGGCTCACTGTCCATCGAGGACCTTGCTCGTACGTCATTTCTTTTCGACTGATAGTGATACACGCACGACGTGATTGTGTGTATGTTGCCATGATGGTATGCCGAGAGCCTGGTCCACATATAAGCTCTCAAATCAGCACATGGCCAGCACTAGCCTGTACTCTTTCCATCGAAGCATCTGTCCTGGGAGAAAGATACGACCCAGTATTCATTCGTCCATGTGCTGATAGTGCTGTTGTTCGCTCATGTCTTCTGTGTCCGAGTAACCGAGTCTACCAGTCGATGCTGACCCGATTACTTCTTTATTTTTGCATTCAATGCTTATAGGGTGCTGATACATCCTAACACGGACGATCCATACAAGGACCACACGGAGCTTATGACCTGGATGGGGAGACCTTGGCCTTTAAATGCAGAGATACTCAAGAACCACTTATAACCCTCCTCATGTCGGAAATTGTAATTTGTTCCAATCATTAATTCTTCCATTCAAATAATATCTGTGTGCAACCCTGTAAGCTGTCGCCAAAACGCTGAAGAGTAATTTCGTACCAATGCTGTTCTAGTCCTCTGCCAAAAAAAATCCTTACGAATTTATCCTGGGGCCTTCCAAATGAAGCAAAAATAGTGAATAATTCTGTCCCTAGCAGGATTCGAGCCTGCGGCTTCTCGGAGCAAAGCTGATAGCCACAACGAGATGATTTAACCACTAATCGATAGGGACTTGTGTGACATACAAATGTAATACTATATAATGTGCAAAATGAGTTTTGTGTGACCTCCAAAAAAAGGTCTATGGTTTTCAGGTTTTTTTGGAGGTCTATGGTTTTCAGGTTCTTGACATTGAAATATATGAACTTTCGAGCTTCAATCGCCAACACCTGGTTATTGAGAAATTGGGGGGTAGGGATTTCGGGATGGTGCATATTGGGCAAATGATGCCATCATCTGGCCTCCGGACAGCAGAATAGCCGAGCGCACGAAGACGAGGCCATCTCATATGCATGAACTAAAAACACACATGAGAGATGAGCAGTTTGAGCACAGCAAGACTCGGCATGGTCCATGTTATCCGTCAATATGTCACGCCATCATATCGACTTCTGGAGGAATCACCACTGGATCCGTCCGCGCGGGCTTCTCCGAGTGTCTAAAAGAGCTCAAGTCAGACAAGTAGTCATACGGTAATCTATCCTTCTGCCACAACCGCAATAACATGCCCCAAATTCTCGATAACGCACTCGGCGCTGTTGGCCACACGCCACTCATTCGACTCGACAAGGTTGCCAAACTAAAGGGACTCAAATGCAACCTCCGTAAGTCAGTGTCATTTGACGCTTTGAACGCTGTTCTGACACTATTCATTTTAGTTGGCAAGGTCGAATACATGTCAGCTGGCGGGTCTGTCAAGGACCGTATTGCAAAAGCTATGGTAGAGGCAGCTGAGAAGGAAGGGAAATTGATCCCAGGCAAGAGCGTTGTGATTGAGCCTACCTCTGGAAACACGGGTACGCCGTTGCAACCCCGGGCTTCTTCGGCAGTACTAACATGTGTTCAAGGCATTGGCCTGGCAATGGCATGTGCTATCAAGGTCTGTTGAACAGCGAGCGACTGCGAGAGCTTGTACTGAATACTACAGATAAGGGTTATGCCGTCATCATAACTTTGCCGAATAAGATGTCACTCGTATGCACACTTTATCCCTTTCGGCCCTCTTTTATTCCTCTGACACAGGCCACAGGAGAAGGAAGCTGCTCTTCGTGCTCTGGGTGCGGAGGTTGTTCGCACACCGACTGAAGCCGCGTGGGACTCTCCCGAGAGCCATATAGGTAGAATACAAACTCTACTCCCCGGAAGTCTCGTGGCTGAATTCCTTAACGATCGCAGGTGTCGCACAAAGGTTGCAGCGGGAAATACCTCACGGTATTATTCTTGATCAATACCGCAATGTTAGTTCGTTTTCTTGATTTTCAGTCGGGCTGAGACGAAAAATCGTATTTTCAGGTTAACAATCCGCTTGCACATGAATACACTACTGGACCCGAAATAATCGAAGCTGTCGTATCCACGCCTTCCACGCTTTCTAGACCATCTTCTGGCAAAGTCGATGTCATGGTCGCTGGTGCTGGGACCGGTGGTACTATCACTGGTATTTCTCGAGCTATCAAGAAGACCCACAATAAAGACTGTGTCGTCGTTGGTGTTGACCCTGTAAGTATCAATCTTAACACTGGATGCCTATTGTTGACCTCGCCCTCTTAGAATGGCAGCATTCTCGCTTTCCCAGACGAGTTGAACAAAGCCGAGGAAGGATCACAATACATTGTTGAGGGCATAGGTTACGATTTCATACCTGATGTTCTATCCCGGGATGTCGCCGACGTTGATTCGTGGATCAAGACCTCAGATGAGGAAGCATTCGCAGCTGTTCAGTTGATAATGCGAGAGGAAGGGCTTCTTGTCGGCGGAAGTAGTGGAAGTGCTTTGAGTGGTGCACTTCGTTGGTTATCCAGCGATAGCGGGCGCAAGGCCGCCGAGACAGAGGGTTTGAATGTCGTGGTGATGCTCCCTGACGGGTAAGCACTGCAATCAGCACATTTCATCTCGATGATTTTAACTTGGTGTTCAGGATCCGGAACTATATGAGCAAACCATGGTTCTTGAAGATTGCGTTGGAATCTCAGCCTTCGCCTTTAGCGGGGGTGATTGCTCAAGTTTTGAATAAGGACGAGAAGGAACACAGCTTGAAACCTGCCCCAATGGTTCAGGCATCTCTCTGACCTTCGTTCACAGTCAGTACATACTTTGGAGTCACTTAGATTTTGCATAATACCAGTAGACACACCGTACACGCCTCCCTCTGTCTGCACCTCGATAATTTGTTCACGCAAACTAAGGTATCAAATGAATCGGATGCAATGAAAATTTATTCAAACAGTGATAGGCTATATGGTATGTAGGACAAGCACAAACCCGAAGAACTCCACTTGTACAAGAAGTCCGCGTTCTCAAGGCAGCCCATCAAGTTGTTGATTAGACAACTCGAGTGCATAGTTATAGGCACATCACCAGAACCGATTGCAGCATGGAAGCAATTCGTACTGCTCGGGCAGAAAGTGGCCAGGGATATCGATAAGGATTGAATAAAAAGTTCACTCGAGAAAGAAAAAAATGTCCAGTGATCGAATTGCGCTATGGAAGCCTGCGATGAATGGGATGAAGGAGAGAAAAACACCGAACTATTTTTCTTCTCCGTCTTATAAGGAAAATGAGGTACAAAGACATACAAATATCACCATCACGTGGAAACAAGGCCGAGCTTGAGAAACTCAGAAATCAGATAGAATTTGACGCCCACGAGCTTTCCACGTCGATCATTGTCGAACAAGGTGGCGGGATTTCCAGGCTTCCTGGGTCTCAGCTCCGACGACTAGATCTACTAAAATTCTCTACCGCCCAGGTACCTCAAGGCTTCTTTCCATCATTTCGTATTCTAACTCTTTGGTTCTTTAGAACGAGGCGGAAGCGCCCATGAAACCAGCCAATCTCCACGACGTCCTCAGGGACCTTGCAAGCTCTAAAATTACAGAGCGTCGCGAGGCTCTCGAAAGATTCAAGAACACATTTGACAGGCCCAATTTCATTGATAACTTCCACCTCAAGGCCGATGGCAGCGTCGATCCACGGGCTTGGATGGCTGTTTTTCAGGCGCTGTTCTCGTGCGTCATGCAGGAGAAGCAAACACTTATCAAGAAAGGGTCAGGAAAGATGGACTCTGCGCAAAGGAGACTCGAGGAAGCCGCCAGTATGGTGCGCTGGCTAACGGAACGGACGGTACACATCATGAGCAAGGGCGTCACGAAACCCCTCTTCGAACACCTACTAAAAACACTGGTGCACCAGCAACAACTCTATTCTCCCGTTGCTTTGCATTACATCAAAGCCCTTCGATGTATTGTCGGCCACACGCCCCATCTGGAACACCTAACCAATGAGCAATGGATTGATATGGTGGAAATGGGCTTCAATTGCCTGCTGGAAGATCCCATTATGTCGAAGATACAGCAGGATGTTGAAATGGGCTCTTCTGAGTCTGTTGATGACTCCGAGCTCTTTGAAGAAGATGAGGCCTCCGATGATGATGTGCCTTCATCGACTTCGAAAAAGCGCGCTCGCGGACAATCCCCTGCAAATCAGTCCCGATCTCAAAGGGCTTCTAAAAAGGCCAGATCGACACCTCAACTCGCTTCCGTCTCTCGTGAGCAAGTAGAATTCATGTCATTGATATCAGTGCTGCTTGGATCATCGTCATCGCCTCTACTGTCTGCCGATCATACCTCGCTTCCTTCTTCAATCCTTATGCGTCTCCAACGCTTCCTCGACAGATATACCGGCGATACGTCTCTCCTACATGATTATGTCAATGCCCTATCGTCGACCCTTTCTCAATTGTCCCTTAACCGAACCATTGATGTCGCTAGATTTGCGCGCTGCTCCTGGGATGCATTGATTGGACTGTGGGGAACAAAGAACAAGCGGATTAAGGAAGGATTGCTGTCAATTTTCCGCATCCTCCTACCTTTCGCAACCGTCGAGAACGAAGTGTACCGTTCGGTCGGGATGTCTTTTGATCCTGTGGAGGCCCTTTATAGACTTTCGGTGGTACTTGACGGGGAAGTGGATAGCAGATGGGGCATAGGTGGCCTGTCTCTTGACTGCCTGCGGCTCGAAACCCTAGAGTCATCTTCTCAAACAAAAGTAACCTCGGCATTCATAGCCAAGACCTTCCGTTATGGATGGGATTTTGACCCCAGTCAAGCCTTGGCTTGGGCTGTCTTAGAACTTCAAGCAGATTGCACGGCTAAGGTTAGTGAAATGCAATAATCGAACCCTCCGCCGATCATTTATGGGTTCAGTTGTTCCAACTTTCAGAGTCTATGCATCCGCCTTCCACACAAGGATCGACACACCCTGAAATTAAGCGCCTTCGAAAAGGAAACCCAATAGCCTCTCTCTTGACCGCCATGAAGGATACCACTTTGTCAAGCCAACGCTCATACCTTCTACAGACGCTCCTTTTCATTGTAGACCGCCACTGGCACTTGCTTCATTGTGACCTTCAGATCGAAGTCGTAAACACTCTCCAACTGTTGGTGCCTCTTGATGACGGTACAGTGCAGTCCTGGGTATTCATGTGTTTTGCTGCAATCGCGTCCACTGTCGATTCCACATCCGGTATACCCGAAGCGACCTGGTACAATATTTGGCAACATGCTATTCGTCGTACGAACTCCTCTGCAGTCTCAAGAGCAGCCTGTCATGCTGCACATTCCATCCTTACTCACACCCGCATCCAGAAGAATTCTGCTCAAATTCCTCTGGCATCAAATCTAGTTTTAGCCGAAATCGAGGCGCTCGCCAAGGATCTTGATGTTCAAGGTCCGCCGTGCCTTTACGATTCTGTGTGTATATTCCTTGCTACATGCCTCAGAGTGGCTAGCCAGGACATGCACCTATACCGAATGCAATTGGAGGAAAAGGTGTTAAGTTGGTTAATTGATTGTTGGCAAGTCGCAGGATTTCGTGACAGGAACTTGTCTTTGTATACCGTGAGAGACGTTCTTGGGCTGTTGGAGAGTATCTGTGGCCTTTCAAGGCCGAGTAACTTCGCCACGCGAATTCCTCTACCGGAAAGTCGCATCGTGGATACATTGATAGACCAAGCGAGGACTAGAGTCGTCAGGGACTACATCCTGGATGCTCAGCTGCCTCAATTCCATCCTGCAGATGAACCACCCTCTTTACGATCCAAATCAAGACCATTGGACCCTGGAGAAGGAGGTCTAGTTCCCCGTCGAGGACGGGAGCGAAGGATTTCAGCCTTTCTTCTGAAGACATTAGAACGATTA
Source organism: Tephrocybe sp. 9174TJB (assembly GCA_018850275.1). Lineage (NCBI taxonomy): Eukaryota > Fungi > Basidiomycota > Agaricomycetes > Agaricales > Lyophyllaceae > Tephrocybe > Tephrocybe sp. 9174TJB. The sequence continues at coordinate 7,188 of JABAJT010009874.1, forward strand.
CAAGTCCAATGGGGCGATAACTCTATATATCCCACAGCGGAAACAGCCCGTCGCTCTCTGGACCTTGCTGTCACCACTCTTTGTTTCGAATCAGCGTTGTCTTTAAACGGCACACAGTTTGATCGAGCCCTACTTCGATGCGCCTGCAAACTTATCAATACGTTGACGAGCCTTCTAACCCACACACGCTGGACAACTCCGGAAAGGACGCTTGTATGCATGGGCCTTGATCCACTGACATTCATGGAGAATGGGGAAAATGACGAGGCGGGATGGAGCGCCATGTTACCCCCTGATATAGGGTCAGGAATAAAGTCCCAGATTCTTAGGAAGCTGATAAATGATTATACCGACGATACGGACCATCGAGTATCCAGATTGGAATTTTTGAAGGCTCTGTGGCAGAATCCTGAGGTTTGTTCCAGAATGTATCAGCATTTCGAGAATTGATGGGATTCTGTAGATTCAAAGCACCTTCAGTAGCGTCCTTGATACCATGCGTGGTGTTCTCCGCATCTCGCTCGGTGAAAAGGTAGCCTCGACGTCTCCCACAGCTGAGGCAGATGAGCAAGATGGCTTTGGTCCCATTCGTATGGCGGCTGAACAATCCGTTCACAAAGACGAGGTCAAAACAAACATCCTTTCGAACCGACACATAATGGATGTTTGTGTATCTTTCCTCACCGTTGGTCCAGCCTTACAGTCGTATTCCGGGGAGCGGACCCGTGACAAGGAACTAATTGAGGATGTTTCAAAATGTGCAGAGCTTCGTCATGAAGCTTTCCTGGTCGTACTTCCCGTCGTTCTGGGCAAGGTCAAACAAAGAGTCCTTAGACTAAGCATTAAGAACCTCGACACCCTTCTCGACGACCTGTCCAACATCTCTCAGCTGTATCAATATTCCAGGAGCAGTTATCTTCATTCTGTAGTTATTCAAACTTTGTCAGCCACTTTGGATCTGTGGGCTTCTGTGGACGTCGCGATAGGTGATACTCTGGACAAGATTCGCTCACTATTGTCATGGCTTGCTGGCAAGAAAACGATCAGGTCGTGGGAAGTTCGCGACTTGTTTGCTAGATTCATGGATCAGTATCTCATGCAGGACCCAAATGAGGTGGCTTGGAACGCCTCAGATGAAAGCAAGACCCCAAGTTCTTTGCTACCTAAGATGGGCAGCGATGTTGATGCACGTGTTCGTTTCCGTGCTGCCGTACTATCTTCTCGCCTCTTCGCATATGCACGGCATGCTGAACCTCGGCGACCCACTAACGATATATATTTTGCAATCAAACAAAACGTCACCGTACAGTTGGAAAAGTGCGTGTCCTACTTGACCCCCAATAGTTTATCTCACTGGCCCTCCCTAGTCATGAACATATGCTCACCCGTATCCTGTCGCTTGGCAACACTATGATCGTAGCTTCGGCTACTAGGCGTGGCGCGTATTGGCATATCTTGGAAGCTTCCCTTCACTCCCAAAACTATCCTTCTCATATCGAAGCCGTTCTTCGTGGTGTCTCTCAAAGATTGGGGTTCAACGCTTTCTCCGCTCTCTTTGAAATCTATGCCTCGCAATTAGCATTTTCTCTACGACAAGAGAATGAGGATTTTGTTCGGTTTCCACCACATTTACTCGGCTACAAAGACAGGAAAGAATGTGTATCTGCCAATTACCGCTCTTTTGCGCCTGTTAATATTTGGATTGGTGGCGAGAAAACGTTTGAAAACCACTGCAAAATCGTTTCCTTATCCCGCGAGGAAGGACTTCGTGATTGTTTTGGTGATCTTCTGGGATTCCGTATAGTCAAGTGGACCTTCGAGGACATGAACTATGAAGAAGACAACGTGCTTTTACAACTGCTGAAAACGACTTTAGTCCCAGAGGAAGACTTTGAGCATTGCCTCTTGCGGAACGTTGACACCATCGTTGCTTCTATTCTTCGTTCTCTCGGTGACGTTGACCTCGAGCCTATCAAAGATGCGTTGAACGAAGAAGACCCCACTGCTCGTAGCGCAGAAACCTTCGAAGCCTTAGCCCGTTACCGCGATAAAAATATCGAAACACATCAACCAAACCTCCCGGCTTTTCCCGCGGAAACGATACTGCGAGCACTCCGTTGGCTGCGATCTCAAGCGCCAACTATCGATGAAAAGGCCACAAGTTACCATGTTATACACCAGCTTTTGGCAAACGTAGATCGTTCTCCATTAGTGAACGAACAGTTGCGGTTGATAAACTCTATCTGCTTGTGGATTGCAACACATTCGAGGGATTTTGAAGATATCACCTTGTTACACATGTTGCTGCATGGGACCGCAGGGCTTCTGGGTCAATCAGATCTTGCCACTTCTGCACAGTCCATCCTCGATTGGGCATTCAAACGCTATCGAAAAGCGAAGATAAAACACTCTCACATCCCTGATATTCTAGTTCGAATAGCTTGCATAGCCAATGATTTTTCTCGAGCAACTTCGGACCCAGCATTGGCATCTTTAGGTGCAGAACTTTTGCAGTGGATAGATACTCAGGCATTCGAACTCTCTCGAGTTCCATCCCTGTCTAACCAGGTCATGCAAGCACTACCTGCCTGGCCGCATCAACCATCACTTCATTTGGTCCAATTATTTGAATCCCTCGCAGGAGAACATCTTTCGAACGCTCTCAAGGAATTCCGCATCATGTCAAGTAAATTCCGCGTTGTTCGCCGACTACGTGACCATGCACTTCACGGCTTGTTTAACGGGATTCAATTCGCCGAAGCTGACTTTTGGCGCCTGAAAGAGTGTATCCCGCCCTCAGAACTACTGCAAGATGCGGACGTCGACGCCTTTGCGACTCTCTTGCATCACAGCAAAGGCCAACTAGGCAGCTTCCGCCACGAGTCGATAGATTCTATGTCTATCCTAAGTCGCTATCTCCGTGATGTCTCAAAACTACCAGATCCAAACCCCGGTGCCTCCAAGTCCGAAAAAAAGAAACCATCAGTCATGGAGCCCCAAGAACCAATTGTCCTCTTATTATTGGCAATGCTCAAGAGTAACCTTTCGTCGCAATGTAACGCTGCTTATGAGACACTCCGTCTCATCAAGTCTGCAGAAGTGGAAGGGTCCCCTTACGCCCAAGTCTCGTCAGCTCAAGTTGCTGAACATGAAATGGAGCTCGAATACCTCGGTACATTCTATCGTTCGCCTATCGCCCCCACTCATCGTGGCATGGATGACTTGATTAAGTCGCGGTCGTTCTTGGACTCTGTGAATGACTTTCCACGATGGGTGGCCAACGTGACCACTCTCTTCAGTGACGTGCTGTCGTCCGATGACATCTTTTACGCACAATTAATTCCCATTCTTCAGAAGGACACCGACTTTGCAGATCAGGTGTTACCTGTCCTCGTCTATATCATCCTTGCCACTGAGGTAAAGAAAAGTAGCAAGGGAACAGAACACAATCCGCATCGCGACGCTATCTCGAGTTTCTTCTCTTCAGTTCTTTCGGAAGAGCACTCTAGTATCCGCTGTCTCCGATCTGTCATTGACGTGGTACTACACCTTCGCCATTTCAAACGCAGCCAAAAGGCAACAAAGCATGACGAGTTATCATATAACAAATGGCTTCAGATTGATTATTCCCTGTTAGCTCGCTCTTCTATCACATGTGGGGCTTATACGACCGCCCTCTTGTTCCTTGAACTTGAGGCAGACGATAGAGGCGGAACATCCACTGCGTCCAACGATATTCTCTACGAAATCTATCGACATATTGATGAGCCTGATGGATTCTACGGAATCCATGACCCTGACCTCCATCAGAATCTCATCAAACGGTTTCATCATGAAAATCAATGGGAGAAGGCTTTCAGGTTTCACGGAGCCGCGTTTGAATCAGGCGAAAGTATACTTCACGCCGAAGGTCTTGTCAAGTCATTCCATTCATTCGGTTTCGACCATCTGGCAAATGATGCCCTCAAGGGCTCCTTCACTTCTGGTGCCCCGAGTATCAATGGCCCTCCTCACGATATGAGCTATAAACTTGCTTGGCGAACGGAAACTTGGGATCTACCTGAAGCCGCTGGATATGCTCCAGGCGCTTCTCTGTACCTCGCGTTGCGCGCGATCCATCGTGAACGCGATAATCGAACTATCGATCACACTATCCGCAGGTGTCTCTTCCAAGAAATGGATCGCCTCCGATCTCTTGGTGTAGAGAACTTTGCAGAGATCCGGGAAGTTGTCCGGGACGTGATGTGCCTCCATGACATTGCAAGCTGGAGGCAAAGTCCTATACAAACCTCACTGGCGACAAAAGAGCTGACTGCAGAGCATTGGGACAGGTTTGTGAACATCGAACCTGATTTCGAGTACGTGGTCGACCTGCTCATATACGCTGGCAATTTAAAATTTCATACCTTGACTATACGCCAGATTTTCCATCCTAGAAAATATATTAGCTACGCGCATTTCTCTCGTTCGTTCCGTCCGGCAGAAAGAAGAACGTCAGCTACGAATGGGTTCGATGGTGCTGACAACACCGTTTCATGAGGGTCTTATTGACATCGAGGCTCGGTGTCTCGTTCGACTTTCTGAAGCTGCCCGAAGAGCGGATGAGGTTCAAGTCGCCTTGAACTCGATAGTACGCGCTATACGCATCGAGAAGCCACCTTCGTTCAGTGTTTTCGAAGAGTTTGCGTGTGTTTTATGGTCTCAGAAGGAAGAGAAGACTGCTGTCGAATATCTTGACAGGATACGAGGTGAAAAGCGGGGTGGTACATACGTCAGGGATGCGGCGGGCAATGAAAAGAGAGCCCTCGCTCTTGCTAGATTGGTTCGATTCTTCCGGCTCATTCACAATTGCAATACTAACACATAATCTTCCGTAGGGTTCATGGTCATCTTCTGCTTGTCTAAAAAAACCAGAAGATATTCAAACGGAATATTTTTCAGTAGCAACTACACTTCTGGACAAGGTCAGCTCTATGGGGGCGAGCCATGATACGCAAAGCAACCACGCCGCAGTCTATCACCAATATGCCATATTTGCCGAAAAACAGTATTACGACATGGTCAATTCACCCGACGTAACGAGGTGGAAAATCTACATCGAACGGAAGCGACGAGAAATTCAGTCACGGCAGAAGGAAATTGACAGCTTATCCCACACTGAAACTGAAAAACGTGGAGCGGCATTAAAGCACCAATTGAACCAAGCTAAAAAACTGATGAGTGCTGACGCGGAATCCTCTCTGAGGCATAATATGGCTCGGGAAGAGTTCCTCCAACAAGCGATTGTGATGTATTCCCGATGTTTGGAGATTTCTGATAGTTATGATCAAGATGCTCCCATACGACTTTGTTCACTTTGGTTTGCGAATTTTGACGATGATACGAAGGCATTCCAAATAGTTGTCAAGGATGCACTTCAAAGGACCCCGTCTCGGAAATTTGTCTTTTTGTCTGTAAGTGAATCGAACTATTTTGTGGTGGGACATGGATAACTCATCTATCGGCTTGTCGCTAGCATCAACTATCTGCGCGTATCTCGAGTGTTTCTAAGGGCGAATTTCCAGAACTTTCTGCGCAAACGAGCCTCCAGACTTTGATCCTCCGTATGTGCAAGGAGCACCCTTTCCACATTCTATATCAGCTCTATTGTTTGCAACCTGAAGCGCCCGACGACGAAACCGACGAAGACAACAATTCAAAACGCTCATTGCGAAATCCATCCGAGCCGCCTCGGCCGACACTTCCGCCGGTCAACGTCGAGCGAGCTGCAGCAGCTGTCGACATTTTCAATCAACTACGAAATGATCCGTTGGTGAAGAATCGACTTAGTGACGTTGAGTATGTGAGCAAGGCCTGTGTCAAGTGGGCTAGGTATCCTATAAAAGACCTCAAAAGGATTCGAAGGAACGCGATGGAGCTCCCGTCGAATTTGCGGCTTGCGAAAATTTCGAATATAAGGGTTCCTGTTATCACGCACCATACGCCTATCGATCCGAGTATGAGGTATGACGAGTGTCCGTGGATCGATAAGTTTCATAGGGAGTGGTTCAATGTTGGTGGAATCAATGTTCCTAAAATTGGGGTATGTATTGGGACGGATGGTGTTCAGTACAAGCAGCTGGTAAGTCGTTGGTTCTGATGGATGAAAGAATGTTATTCTCATTGTTTTGGAAAATAGTTTAAAGGTCAAGGTCAAGATGATCTGAGGCAAGACGCTGTGATGGAACAGGTGTTTGACCTCGTCAATGGCATTCTGCGGCGCGACAGGGAAACGAGACGACGTTCGTTGAGCGTCCGGGATTACAAAGTCATACCTTTGGGTCAGACGGCTGGGGTCCTGGAATTTGTTCAAAATACTCAAACATTGAAAGAGTGGCTTAATGATGCGCACATAAGGTTGGTCATGGTTTGATGACGACCACTCCCTTGGAACTGATAGTTACCCGCCCGCATCTATAGATATCATCCAAACGAGCCGAAGTCGGTAGAGATCATGAGTGAACTTGCCGCCATCCGCAATGATCAGACGGGAGTTCGAGAGCGACTAATAGAAAACTGGGGCCGACTGACGGAAAGAGTGAAACCGGTGATGAGGCACTTTTTCACGGAGAAGCACAAGACGCCGAATGCGTGGTTTGCGACGAGGCTAGATTATAGCCGGAGCGTCGCGACGAGCTCTATTGTTGGACATATATTGGGACTCGGAGATCGACATAGCTCGAATATTCTGATTGACCAGGTGACGGGGGCGGTTGTTCCTATTGATCTTGGGATTGCCTTTGATCAGGTTAGTAGTATCCCTCCACCCCCTTGACTTGGGTGTGCGTGACTAAATGCATATACCTATGTGATAGGGTAAACTGCTTGGTGTTCCCGAGGTCGTGCCGTTTAGGCTTACTCGGGATATGGTTGATGGGCTGGGAATGTCGGGGACAGCTGGGGTTTTCCAGCGGTGTGCAGAAGAAACGTTGAGAGTGCTGCGAGAGGGGTCAGGAGTGATTATGACGGTTTTGGAAGTATTCAAATACGATCCGTTGCATTCCTGGTACGTAAATGGCTGTTTTTTTCTTCTATTTTTTTTTGGGGGGGGGGAACTGACGATTGTGTTTGTGTTTAGGACTGCGAGTGAAACCAAGATTCAGCAAGTTCAGCAAGGGGCGAGAGTGACGACGACTTCGCGGGTTGGAGTTGATGTAGGGATCAATATGACGAGTGGGACGGCCGAAGAATCGGCGGATCGCGCGCTTAGTTCCGTGTCGAGAAAACTGGACAAGTCGCTGAGTGTGCAGACGGTTGTGAGCCAGCTTATTCGAGAAGCTTCTGATCCAATGAATCTGGCGTTGATGTATCAAGGCAAGTGTTTTTCGTGTTCCCTCTCGCCTGCTTCGAAAATTGAAGTATTGTTCAGGCTGGTGCGCTTATTATTAAAATGGATGTACGATATAATTTTGTAACAGTAATCTACTTTTTTGCTTGTGAATTGGTAGCTATGCTGAGGTTCCGCAGCTACCAGTGGAACCAAACTCTGGCATTGTTTCTGTGCAGTTTCACAGACGCCAATTTAAATCAATCGTGAAGGTTCTGAACCAAGTTCTTCCTAGGGAAGAGAACCTTTTACGATCTCTTCACCCCAGGGAATATACCAACGAAACATCTTCGACCCTGGGTGGCGCGGCCGTTTTTTGATTTTGTACCTGGCGGAGGAGAGCGCTTTTTATTTTTCTGAACAGAAGACGATACTTGTATGTCGAGACGTTTCCTGAGTCAAGTTTACGAAAATAATGAAAGATTTACTGATTATGTACTATTTTT
>JABAJT010009877.1:0-12127 GCA_018850275.1 Tephrocybe sp. 9174TJB
GAAATGGACTTCGTTTACCTCTTCCCCCAGGCCCCAAGAAACTTCCAATAATAGGTAACTTATTGGATATGCCAAGTGGAGGCTTTGAATGGATTACATACCACCGATGGTCTCAAGAATTAGGTTGAGTATTATGCCTATTCTTTGTCATGACAATGCTGATAGACGTTGAAGGTTCCGATATCATCCATCTGGAAGTTGCAGGTCAGTCCATCATCGTTCTCGATAACGCACACCTGGCCACCGAATTGTTGGAGAAGAGGTCATCTATATATTCTGGGAGGTGGGTGCTTTCTCGTGATATTCTTCTACGTGAAGCCTACTCTGATGCCCTTCGTAGAGCCAGGATGCCTATGATCAATGAATTGATGGGTTGGAGTTTCAACGTTGGTTTCATGGATTATGGTTCGTCTTTTCTACAATGTCGGTTGTTCCCAGCTCTATATGATTTGCTCAATGCCTCACTTCAGGCGATTCCTGGTACGCGGAAAAGTTCGTGGCGCTTATCGTTATATTCATATCTCTTCAGGCGTCGTCAACGTCAGCTTATGCATCACGAATTTCACCCAGGCGCCGCCATACGCTTCCGTCCTCATGAATTGAGAGCGACTCATGGTCTTCTCCGTCGCCTGCTTGAATCATCAGATGACCTTATAGCAAATCTTCGACAGTTCGTCGTTTTACTTGTTGTGGGCTACGATATTCGGGTGACTTATTCTCAATAGAATGGCAGGTGAAACCATTATGGCCATCTCATACGGATTGAAGGTGAAACCTAAGGACGATCCCTATATTATGACAGCAGCTCAAGGTGTCCATCCTCTCGTGGCGGCTGGCGTTCCGGGTGCCTTTCTCGTGAATACGATACCTATCCTCAAATATGTTCCTGACTGGATGCCTTTCGCTGGCTTCAAACGAAAAGCAAAGCAGTGGCGAAAGTTTGCGCTAGATATGGTTAATCTGCCATACGCCGCTGCCAAACGCAACATTGTAAGTATTTCTCTGCTGCTCTGTAAAGGAGATCATCGTTCAATAGTAAGTTGATTCAGGACAATGGAGACAGCACTCCATCCTTTGTGTTGAGCAGTTTGGAGAAGATGGATCAATCTGGAGATTTAGAATTGCAGGAATATATCATCAAGTCAGCGGCTGGGTCGATGTATGCAGGTAATAAACCATTCACTAAAGATCACATTTTATACCATGCTCATGATGCTTCTTCAGCTGGTTCAGATACTGTGCATTTCAACTTACGCAAGCTTTTGAACTTTTGCTGATTCTTTATACCTAGACTGTCTCAGCTATCGCATCGTGTACTTTGGGTTTTCTGACCAATCCTGGAGCGCTCGAGAAGGCACAAGAGGAGATTGACCGAGTTGTGGGCCCAAATCAGCTTCCGAACTTTGACGACATGGACTCCTTGCCCTATATCACAGCAGTCATGAAGGAGACATTGAGATGGAGAGACGTTGCCCCGATTGGTGGGAGTCGATTCTGATTTGTCAAGATCATCTAATAAACTCTGAGCAGCCGTTCCTCATCTATTGGGAGCTGATGACGAATATAACGGATACAGGCTACCAAAAGGCTCTATCGTGATTGCGAATGCATGGTAAGTTGACAGTCGCGTTGGAGGTCCGTACTATGCATATCTGACTGTGGCACTGGTAGGGCTATGCTGCACGATGAGAATGTCTATCCCAATCCATTTGACTTCAATCCGGATAGGTTCATGAAGGACGGGAAGTTGGATCCTGATGTGAGAGACCCAATGCATGCTGTTTTTGGATTTGGACGACGGTGATAGATATCATTCCATCCACCAACGCCTGTGCTAACCGTTTTGTAGGATATGCCCCGGGCGTTTTATGGCCGTTTCTGCTGTGTGGATTGCAATTGCTTCCATCGTTGCGACTTTTGAGATCACCAAAGCGCGGGATAGCAACGGAGAGATTATTGAGCCTTCCCATGAATATCATTCAGCTTTAGTTTGGTACGCCTCAAATATCTTATCTTAACATGTCACCACATCTGAAGTCATACGTATGTTGGCATGATGTGCAGTATGACACCTGAGACTGATCCGTCAGATAAGATCTTCAATTTTGCTTTGTTTATTGTTCCAAAATACAAAGTTGGACTTGACCTTCAAAAACTATGCTACCACCATTCAACTTACCAGATGACATAGTTCTGTTAATTACAGACCAGTTACCATCGCCGGCGGATTTCCTTCTACATAAACTCCTGAGCTCTCACTTCAAAGAGTCAGAAAACGCGAAAGCCATCATTCTATCCGTTTCTGAAGGCATCGAGCGATGGAAAGCAATTGCTGCTAAAACTGTACGCGATTTAACCGTAGGATGCATGGCAGGAACTCAATTCATTCCAGGGTCTGAATATCTCGCACCATATGAGCACAGGGGCTCTATCTTTCATAGACGTTATGTCTAATGTGCGGTCTTCACTCGAGTCTGGTCAACCAAGTCTGCGCCCGATATTCGACATAGTCACCTCGCGCCTGGAATCAAATTCCCCGTCTTTGATCATCCTAGATGACATTGCGTCTCTTGAATGGATTGGTTTTCCTGTGCTTGATATCAGTCGGTTTACCCGATCGTTATGTGCTATCTCTCGAAAGGTGTGATATCTTCTTGGATTTGTCTCAAAAAGCTCTGATTTCCCCCTGCTAGACGCGCAGCACGCTTGTAATCCGACACCACAATGTAGTCCCCGAAGAACCTGATGATGTCTTTCGTCACTTACTCCATCTTTGCACGTATCATCTGGAAGTTTGTCCACTTTCTAGTGGCAGAAGTGGATCCGTGAGCGGAGAGGTCTGTTTTTATTCTTTGGAGTTGAGCGCAGTATTCAAATATATAAACAGATCGCGCTCCACCCTGGGATGAGCACGCCTCCATCTAGTGTTAAGCTTCTACCACGCAGCTCGGCTATTCAGTACAAGCTTACCGACACAGGCGCTAATTTCTTTGAACGGGGTACAGGCGGTGGTATCCTATAAACAAAGATTGACAATTCAATTCACTATGTTCCATACTCATCGGATGTGAATTCTCACTGAACAACAGACTGGGCAGGCGCGTGACTCGAGGGCGTCTTTCTCTGACTCAATTTGGGCGTTTAATGTTCATTTACTTTCTCATGTGTCCCGGGGCCGCACAACTCGGGCTGCTTATCAGCACCAACCCTGAAAGCGTGCTGAGGGCTACTTAAACCCCAGTTACATTGAGCGCTCAAGCTCCAACCTTCCCAGATCCCCCCATAATGCGTCGTTTTAGCTCCTTGGTGAAGGGCGCTTCATCTTCTTCAGACGTGCCTCCTGCTGCCTATCCTCCTTTTATTTTTGAGGACGATGAGTCCAATGTAGCCACTGTTCGTGACGATGAGGTGCTTCCTGTGCCATCGCTCAAGGTCAAGCGAGTCGATCACTACTACAGCCGATGGGCAAAGGCCTGGAAGTATCGTGTAAGGCAAATCGTTGCATGGTAACTCTGATCGTGCTGAAGGTCCAATAGAACATGAGCTCGAAGGTGACTGTCGAGAGTATCCCTATTTTGCGCACCGGAGACAACGATCCTTGGAAAGACTACAGTTTTGTGTAAGCTGTTATTGGATCCAACGAGGAGGTCATCACATTGATCTTTCATCAAATCAGATTGGTTCGGAAAGTTCCCAAGGGAGAGTACCAAGAGCCTACCTTCAAGGTCGTCGTCAAGAGCGGGTATATCGTCAAAGCCTGCCTCGATGTTATCCAGACATGGCCTGGAATCTCGTGGAACGCGGATCCACTCGAGGTACTGAGTTCCTTGCACCGTCTTTCGATATCGTACTCATCCAAAACTTTGTAGCTCGATCCCGAGATGCTCATCACGTTCTATGAAAAGTTCGTCGAGTACCGGGATAACTTGGCGTCCAAGAAACCAAAGACGGAGCGGGAAAACTACGTGCTCTCCTCCGTCAACCTCTTATTGTCGACAATCTCGACTGATTACCGCAGTACCCTCTCGAGTGTCGATCGTCTTACCTCCCACGGGGAGATCACATTCGATCTCCTCTATACCCTCCTAGTTCCTCGCACCCTCTTCGTTGCCACATGCGCCATCACAGGCGCTCCTCGTCTCTTCAGGTTATAGTATACGTATACAATACCAAAATCCACCCGTCTTTTGACCCATAAGTAGAACCCACGAACGACCTACAACGACATATGTGTGGTGTGTGTGAGGCGTTTAGAGCTTGCCGATGGCAGCAGCAGAGATGTTCTGGCCGGCAGCCTTGGCGCGCTTGCGGAGCATGGCAGTGGACTTGTTGCCACGGAGACCTCCACCCCACTGGCGGCGCTGCTCCTCGTACTTGTCAGAGCTACAAAGCAAAATTGAAATCAGACACAAAACGAGAAAAGGGAAAGAAAGACGTACAAGTTCGCCTTGGCGGCAGAGACGAGGGTAGCGAGATCGCGCTGATCCTCGCTCTTGACGTCCTGGAGGGCGACAACGGCGGCGGTCTTCTTGTGAACGACGGTACCGAGACGGGCCTTGCCCTTGACGATCACGTAGGGGACACCCATCTTGCGGCAGAGAGCGGGGAGGAAGACGACGAGTTCGATCGGGTCAACATCGTGGGCGATGACGACGAGGGAAGCCTTCTTGGCCTCGACAAGGGCAACGATGTGGTTAAGACCGTACTTGACGAAGAGGGGCTTCTTGGAGTCCTGTACATCGATGAGAATGAGTATATTTTACAACAAACATCTGGGAAAATTTGCTAACCTTGGAGTCCTTGTTCTCGGCGGCAGCAGCAGCGGTGGCTTCGAGACGAGCCTTCTTCTCCTCCTTGGACTCGGGGCGGTACTTGTTAAGGAGCTTGAAGAGCTGAGTAGCGGTGTTCTTGTCCAAAGTGTGGGAGAACTGGGCAATCGCAGGGGGAACCTTCAGGCGCTGGTTGAGGATGACCTTCTGGCGCTGAAGGCGAACGTATTCGGGCCACTTGACAAAGCGTGTGAGATCAGTGGTGGGACGAATGTCCTGGCCTGATTGTTTGGTCATTCAGATAACAATTACGACAAAAAAAAATTCAATTGACACACCGATACCGAAGTTCTTGGGGTTGGACTCGAAGAGAGGGTTCTTCTTGGCCTTGGTGGTCTTGCTGGCGCCGAAGGGGGCGGCAGCGGGCTTCTTTCCAGTTCCGGTCTTGGCTTTGGGCTGGTCATTGAGACGAAGTCAGCAATGGAACTAGTAAAAGTTGACATTGCGCCTCGGAGCTCTAGTGTCGTGCGCACAAAAGTGCAGCACGACCCAGCATCGCAGTCCGTCATCGCCCAAAGGCTCAGGACCAGTAAAGATCTTCGACATGAATGTCAAAAAACTTTGTATGAATGGCTGGGAGGGCAAGTTCTACAAAAGTCGAAAGGTCAGTTGGACGATTCCTGAAGGTAATCCGGTCAGAAGACTTGCCATCCATCTCAAATTGAGTCGATTTGGAGATTTCGAACAGCCTGCACTAGAGCTCGTCGTCGCAGACATTGAATGCTCACCATTTTGAGTCGTTAGTCTTGAGGAGGTCGACGGGGTCGGGGTTCTGGAGACGGACAGGACAGAGCTTCAAAGTTTCGACTCAGTCCTCGGCATTTGCCGTCAGTTCCGTGATGGCGGTTTAATTCCGAATCTCCGCTCGACGAGCTTCCGACTTCATTCCGTCCTACGTACAGAGTCATATAGATTCAACAGTTCTCACCGGGGGCATAGCTCAGTTGGGAGAGCAGCAGACTGAAGCATTGCGAATGAATTCTGAAGGTCCCGCGTTCAATCCGCGGTGCCCCCATCCTATCTATCTTTTTACGCTTGAAAACTTCCACCTTCCTCGTCGGACCTAATTGATCTGGGGATCTTATCAGGGTACATCACCATTTAGAGAAGGTCTTCGAACTTTTGAGCGGCCCGTATCAGAGGAGATCAGAGGTTGCCGTCTATTTGGCTCACCAGCGAATTCAGACCAAGCTCTTCGGCGCTTAAGCGCTTAACCTACGCCCAGTTCTTATTGAAGCCGCAACGCACATTTACCTTCCAGGGTTATTCTCAAGGGGACCTCAGGCTTTTGAACCTCAAGTGCACAGTGTCTGACTAACATGTCTGGTATTTCTGAGTCTCATGATTCACTGGATGAACAACGGTGTGTATTTGTTCTCTAGAGTCCGACTAAATGCTCAGTCTTTCATCCATTTGAATGATTAATTCCCCAGGAGTGCACTCGTAAGTCGCCTCAAGAACATCTTCAGCGATCGAGGGTATATGCGGTTCCAGATCTGTAAAGATTCTGAAATACAAGTCATCATAGACGCGTTGCAATCCGTATGGTTCCATTTTCTGGTGTATCATGGCGCTCACCCTTTTATCAGCTACTTGATGCGCCGTCCATACCTGATGCAAGAACACATCTCATTTTAGCGGCTCAACTACTTGCTGTGAGATCTCGGCCTTACGTCTCGGTGACTTAATCCCTAAACAACCTTCCGGTTGGAGGGTCAAGTGGGTAGTAAAGTATCAATTTATTATGATAATACAGACATACATTTACCAAGCATTCTATCATTCACCCGTATGCATAAACTCCCAACATAACTTGCCTGGCTCTACACCAAGTAGTTCCTGAACCTCAAGAAGGCTCATCTCACAGAGTTCGCGAACTGTGTTTATCTTGCTCATAACGTGCTTGATGTTCTTCGCCGTGATTCCCGGGAGACATCGAAGAAGTTCTTCTGCTGCAGCGTTGACTCCCGCACCAGCATCTGGGTCATCGTCGGCACCGATAGCAATTGCCTTGTTGGGGTCTGGCTCTGGGTTGTTGGCCTTGAGATCCCTGAAAATCTCTGCTGTCGCGTAGGGCGATGCTGACCAGATTATTCGGACGCGGGGGAAGGATAGTGCAAGGAGGCAGATTTTGGATTGGAGCATGGCGGTGTGATCCATGTCAGCGCCAGGCCCTTGCTTCTTCTTCACGGGATATTTTCCCGTCGGCTTGACATAAGATTTGAGATCCGATACGATCTAGATTGTTTTAAAATGAAAACGAGGCTTAGCAAGGAGCGTAATAATACAACATTCTTACCTCAAGAGTGAATGCTTTGTCTTCTTCAAATTCGATAAGTAGCATGGGGTTCTTGTAATGAACCGACATTAGTTCACACTGGGTATACCTACGTATTGAAGTTGAGGTCAAACGGCAGCGAGAGTAAGAAGTGATAGCGACTCACAGACGTCCGCTGTTAAAGCTGGATATAAGGTCCGTCAAACTTTTGCGTTCCACGCAAATCTCAGGAGTGATAATATAGTCTCCAACTGTTAGAGTTGCTGGTATCACCAGCATGCCTGACGCGTGCAGCAGCGACGGGAGGGTGGAGCGGAACTCCCGCATGTCGACAATGACCTATTGGATGTGATAAGCCCCAAGAAGCGATATTACCATATTGGAAGCTACCTACCTGGGAAGGCTGTGCGTCTAGCTCTCGTCGTCCTCCTGCTATCCGGGAGCTTATCGTTTTAATTATCGCGTCACTAGCACCACTTCTGCGTTCTTCGAATATTGGAAGCAGCATCGACTGCGGAAAGACGTATGAGTGACGGTTCATGCACAAGAGTAACATACCCACTCCGCGTTCTTTGATTAGCCTTTCAAAAGATTCTTTCTCCTTCCGTATTCCAGCGAGGTATTTGTGTTCCTCGCAGGAATTGCTGTACACCATATGGTATACCCGAACTGCTAGACCAGGATGAGAGCTTTTGTATACCTATCGCACTTGATGTAAGCTAGATGCCCTTGGAATACCCCGACACAAATACCTCAATCCGCCTAATGAACTCCATATTAGGTTCACACATCACGATGAATTTAGGCTGAGTTTCAGACAACATGCGATCGTCGGTGTCGTCCGTGTATACACGAACAAGGACAGTTTGCTCGGGAGATATCAGTCCATAATGGGTATCGAAATCGTCTCCGAATGAGCCCGATTCCATATCGAGAAGAATGATATCGTTCTCGAGTCCACGAGGGAGCTCTTCAACTGACGTCATCGTTCTCGTTATAAAGCTTCTCAAGGCCGCTGGCTGTGCGTATCCCAGCATCAGCGGATGCAGGACTTGTTTTTGCGTCCTGTTTCTGTTTTTCTGATTTTGATTTCCACCAAAGGTAGAGCCTGAGCTTTCGGAGCATCATCGCCCGTCCTTTCGAACCAGGTGGGGCGTTGTGGTCGATGGTTGCAAGAAATTCAGATAGAACATTGCAGGTGCGCGTTGAGGACGTCATGACAAGAACTGTATTGGTTCCAGGATTCGCTGAAGATGCGCGTTAGGTAAGGTAAAGGAGTGCAGGTGAGAGAGTTAACGATACCAGTGATAGTTTTGCGCAAAGACTCCTGTCGGATAACCTCCTCCTCTGCTTCTTGAAGTATTTCCGAAAGCAAATTCCATTTCGGTAACTCTTCCAAGATTGGCTCCATCCCACGAGGCATCCATGAAGGACGTGACTCTCTTGCATTCGAACTAGTGCCTGCAGGTCCGGATGCTTCGACCTCGTCAAGTGCAGCCCATGCATCATCGTCATCTGTAGCATCGACGACTCGCGGAAGTTTTGCCATGGACTCCTTTGTGAGCGTATAACATCGTCGTTTGGCCACTTGAAAGATAATGTGCGCTGCGTCGGTTAGAAGCCAGGGAGATTGGTGAACCTTGGCTGCGCCTGACGTTGTTGTGGTATTCGCTGCGATTAGTGTTTCGAGGTAGGCGTGGAAGTGAAGAGCGTCGTATGTCAGAAGGTAACTGTCTGGAGCTTAATATGGTGAAGAACGAGAACCGGAGTAACGAACAAAAGAAGGCGCCTGAGCGTGCCGAGGTCGTTGACGAGTTGTTTGGTCCGTGGACCGACTTTGTGCCAAACAGGGTCTAGTTGACGGCGCACCACCATGTCGAATGAGCGGAAGTACGCGTTGTCGACGTTGAAGTCGTCAAGATCGAGCTATCGGAACCATTGTAGCCGTGCGCATTTTTGTATAACATGATCCTCACCGTAGTATTCGATCGCTTGAGCTCAGATAGAGTTGTTGACATACACTGAATAATGGCATGGTGAATGTCTGACATAGCCTCAGTAAGCGGTTGGGACAGCTCCACCACGTCTGCCCTTCGTCGTTCGAGTGACTTTTTGACATCCTCTTGGAATCTTCAACAGAATGAGCTCTAAGTCAAACCTAATGTGATAATTTAAAAGCACCTGGGATAGATGTGCACCGTCCGAAGCTGCAGTTCTTTCATTATATTCTTGAGGGGCGATAGACCACTTGTAATATGTTCTGGTTCATCCGTAAAGGCTTTCAAAAACCCATCCTTGTTCTTCTCTCGATACAGTCTGACAATAAAAGCTTCCAGGACTAAAGGAGTTACTCTGTAATGTCGTGATAAATGGTAGTAAGAAAATCGAGCACAAACGTCGTACTTTTCCGCGTGAAGCACAATTATGCCAGTTATGAGATGTGTTGGTATATCTGATTGCAACATATCGACGACAAGAATTCTTGAGGTCACTGAAATTAGACCGCCTTTCTTGTACAAATCTTGTCTTTGGATAGTCATCAGTGGCTTCTGAGTTCCAAACAGACGCAAAAATCATCCACCTGTCTTTGCTACCAATTTCGTATCCTACAACACGAAGCCCTGGCTTTCGGCATCCCATGAGTCCGAGCTCCTCCCCAATCTCAGACTCTTCTTCAGGTGTCGCATTAACCAACAGAACGAGGCTCTGAGGCGAGTCATAGATTTTCATAAGCGTGCAGACTATCCTGCGAAGCCCAAGGCCACGCGCTAATATAACAAGATCATTGGTAATTGGGTCGTGAATTTTCTCAAGAATAGCTTTGTGGAATGGAAGAAGAGTTGACATTCGCAATTGTCGTTCCAATTATGCACAGGGTTGCCCAGAGTCGTGAATTAAAACGATTAGATGAGAAATTGAGCGTTTATAAGGCAAGTCCGTCCAGTTTCAAGCCATTAAGTTTTGAGGTGGTGTTTGAATGAGACGAAAGGATATGTGACTCTGTTTGGCCGACGCCAAGGTGCACCTGAGCTTTCCTCTCAACCATCATCTCGCACAATGGGTAAACTCAATATCGCGCACCACAAGTCCTACCACCCGTATAGAAGGGATAATATTGAAAGAGTTCGCAGAGATGAGGAAGAAGCACGACAAAAGGAGGCGAAAGAAGAGGGACGGATGATGCTTGCAGTACGTTCTCTTTTTGCTTCAAACCAAATTATCTGATGGAACTTAGGACTCAGAAGCACGTATAGAACAATTACGAGAGCGTGCTGGCGTAGCAGAAAACAGCAAGAAGAAACGAAGAAAAGACGAGGACCTCGACAAGATCATTGCAGAGGGCAGTTCGACTCGAGGCGCCGTCCTTCCAACGACGGGAGGCCATATAAACTTTTTTGAAGATTTGGAGCAGGTGCGGTAATAAATTATGACTTATTCTATTCCCGGGTCTTATTACCTCAACAGAGCTCGATTAATACTGCAATACAAGCGTCGAAGAAGAAGGCAGAGCCGGCAGAGACAGAGAAAGGAGTGCCGCTAGCACCGTCTTCCAAAGATCTCAAACCCTGGTATTCAGAAAGAAGAAAGAATAATGTAGAGGAAGAGGAGGAATCCGTCGATGACAGAAGGTATTTCTTACCACAATTCATTCATTCAGGAGGCCCTAGTGAATGTTGGTTCAGAATACGAGACACAGCGCGGAAATCTATGCACGACCCTTTGACTTCAATAACAAAGGAACTTGCCTCACGTTCCTCTGCTTCCAATCCCTCAAGCTCAAGCTCATATCGGCGCCCACGTGCACCACCAGAAGCCTCAAGGGCACCACCTGACGTACACGCTCGTCTTACTCGCGAGACTAGTGAGCGTGAACGCGCTCTGGAACTCATACGACGCAAGAAACGTGAGATGGCAGGAAGCGAAACCCCCAGCACAGTACATGGTGGCATAGACCAAGGTTATGACGACGTCTTCAACCGTCAAGAAGTCGAAGAAGCTCATCGCACCAGAGAACGACGGTGGGACTCTCGCGATCACGATCGTAGTCGCGATCGGTACAATGGTGCCGAACGACGAAGGTTCTGGTAGCTTGAAGAACTTGATGAGATATGAATCGAACGGCAATGTGTCACATTCACGATTGGACCACATGTACTGCTGTGCTTGAATTCTTCATCGTGTTACATGCAATCGATCATTATCTTGCCCCCGTGAGCGACTCGTGGTGCAGCTAAGCTTTGGCTCCTACTTTCATGGGTATCTTCAACTACGATGCAGAAAATGAGATGCAGCGCTGTCTTGGAGAGATTAGAGAGGTAGTTGACAAGATGCCTTACAGTCGGGTATGCGAAGAACGTTCTTACCTCTTCACAACTAAAGAAAATATATAGGGTTACATGCTCCATGCGCTCAATCGCCTTTGCCCTTCTCAACTGCGATCCAAACATATTGAGTAAGTCTGAGTGTCTTCTTGAACGCCACATCTCCTATAATCGTTCAGATCTCGAGTCGCGACTAACAAATGTCGATATGTCTATGAATACTTTTCCAGTGTCAAAGACGATCCTTTAGTCTGGGTGCGCGAACATGAAGTCATCCGACAAATGATCTTGCTCCTGTCCTCGCCTCCAACACATCAATGTAATATGGACGGCCAAGAGTAAGATGTTCTCTACTTTCCGCTTGGGAGGTGCTGAGCTCGGTCTTCAGGCTGCTGCAGTGGTGCGAGAAAGTATTCACATATCTCAGAAGGGAGATCTCTTTCGCGTTGAATACATCCGAACCACACCGGCGGCAGCAACAAGTGTGTATCAATGCTTTGCATGACCTAGTCGAGGTAGGCATCCTATCTGACTTCGATTTCATCGCTATCGTAGTCTGATAATCGTCCATATCAGGTTGTGCGAGCCTCAGACGACAAAGCTCGGATCCTGTCCTATTATGAATACCTCATCAAACTCTGCCAGAAGACTTCGTTATTTCCGCAGCAATTGGTTATACCGTATCCAGTCATACTTTC
>JABAJT010009878.1:3121-14779 GCA_018850275.1 Tephrocybe sp. 9174TJB
AGGATGTTAGTTTAAACAAGTTCGAGAAGGAATATTGCTCACCGTCCGTATCGAGTTTACGAAGTCGCTGACGAGCAGCGAGTGTCGTTGTGCATGTATCAAATCCATGCGGACACAGAAGAGGCATAATTTCAAAATTTCCATAGGTGCCTAAGTTGACATGTTAACGTGTTAAGGCTATGTCCTGGGTTAAAGAGTGCTCATAGTAGAGCTCACCGAGAGACGAGCCAGTGCCACTATCATGAAGTGGACTGATGCCACGTATGTGTTCCTTTGGATCAGCGATATATCCTATGTAATGCTCAATGAGATTCGACTGTGAGCACAGGAATGAGAGTAAAGTACCAGCAGGTGCGTATCCGGTCAGATCTGTTGAGAATTTGACCTATGAATATGCGCTGATGTTCAATGACACTCAGGATGACCTCATCACAAATGCTCACCATTCCGAATGGCAGGGACGCGCCAGGGCTAAGTACGTGGAGTGATTTGTTGGGCTACCGAACAATTGATTTTCGAGAGAACATACCATACATCTCCGTCATTAGCTAGATACATAAATGAGTACAATATTCAATCCTTCAAATGAGGTGCCAACGACTCAACCAGTTCCAATGAAAGGATTAACGAACGCAGTGAGGTCAGGGTTAGTTTGGTGGGCAGCAGCTTTAATGGCAGCCGAAATCCTCTTCTGCACATCAGGGGACGGTTGAGCCGACGCTAACAACGCTAATGCGAGGCTCAGCGCTGCCGAAGAGGGAGAGAAGAGCATAGCGAAGAGGGGTGAATTGAAGGTCTCGTTCCCTTCAATTTCCCTGCCTCCTTATCAATGCGTCGAGAAGACCTGTCGGCTAATAAAGGACCAGCTTCCAAGCACATGGAACGTGTCAAGAGGTCCGAAATTACCTCATGTTTCAGCGGGCGCGCTCAAAAGAAGCCGCAATTCAGCCGCCTGGAACTTGGAGCACAACAAAAGGAGGCCCGGAGGCGGCTTCGCGCACGGTGACTCGTGATCATTTTGCATATTATTTGAAGGTATTATACATGTGCTCGGATGGCCAGAGAATACGCCTGTGAGAGGGCTTTGACTGTAGTGGGACTTGCAAGTGGGGATATGTGACGAGGATAGATGGGGATTTTCCAACATCCTCAGCCCCTAGAGGAATGAAAGTCCTTGCTAGGAGGTCATTTGAGCTGGCGGCGCCTCGTGGATCGAGTAGGTAGTTAGGCCTTAAGCGCGTCAAAAAGCAATTAGCGTGTCTTCCCAAGTCCACTGTGTTGACCGAAGCTTCGCCTTAATGTAAGAAAAACGTCATTATGACCAAAATGTAGTATTACTCACTTGCTGAAAGTGTCACTAGCCTTTACGTGCGACTTTCTCGATTTCTGATAGAACAAGGTCAAGTCCTTCATCGGACCAGAATCGACGTTCATGGGAAGAGAGTTTTCGCAGGACATATGTCGCTGCGTCTGTGTCATCGCGTCCAATGCCGATTCGAAAACGGTGAAAATTCATGTCATTTCCCAGTGCAGAGATGATGCTCTTGACGCCGTTATGTCCGTTGGCCGAGCCTCCAAGCCTACTGTGCATAGTCTCGATCTTGTGTGATAAGGAGTCCGAAATGACGATCATAGAGCTGGGTGACTGAACGGTACGGCGGCAGGCTGTTGCAATAGAAGGGCCAGAGACATTCATAAGGAATTCTGGTACTTGAATTCAAACCCCTGAGGTCATGAGTGATAAAGGCAACACACGTACTGGACTTGTATAGGTGAAGGGAGATCAAGGTTTCCCCAATTGTGACAGTACCCTGGCCCATAAAACCATTTCGGTCTGAAGACATGCTTATACCAAGACGAGTGGCGAGAGCATCGATGATCAGCTGGCCGACACTGTGGAAGAACGTGCACGTTAGAGAATGAACGTTTGACCTGCCCAATGCAAAAAAACTTGCCTATGCCGAGTTGCGGGCATTGGGAGGTTACCCAGACCGACAACAAGAACTTTGGGTAAACTGACGGTCATTTCTATAGTCTATGGTTGGTCTAAGAGAATTATAGAGGGATTATAGAGACGAGGCCATGGATTGATGCGGTGGTTTTAATCACATTTGTAGTGTCGACCTCCGTGCCCCAACTCCGTTCACTCGTTTTTTCCCTCTTCTCGTTCTTTTCGCTACGATGGTCTCAAACGCTGAAATAACGGCCACGGCGCTTGAGTCAAGAGCCCTTAGCTTTCCCAGGCATCGCAGACGCCGTCTGTCTACCCCGGCTTCTGGCAGACCGCCAGCGAAACTGCCATTGTGCACACAGCTGCCTTTATCTCTCGAAGCGCTAGATCTTTCATCTGTCTCGCCTACACAAACCCTCGCCTCTCTCCGATTTCTTGTCCTTTCATACCTCGCAGAACTCGAGGAACGACTTTCCAACCTTGAGTCGCCTGATCTCGAGGCATGGAAAGCGATGGGAGAGTTTACTATCGATGAGGCCAGGCAGTGGGCGCGGACAGCTCTAGAAATGCTCAAAGGAATCCGTGCAGATGTCTGCTCTCACCTTCCAGAGCTGCACTTCGCAGAAATATCGGTGGAAAGCTTTACATCCCATCTTCCCCACCTCACGGATGTCCCAGGGCTCCACGAGATGAGATCACATCTTCCTGACATTCCAAACGTCCGCTCACACCTCCCCGACGTTCGTTCTCGTTTATCGGACATGAGGCACAAATTCGACGATGTTCGCTCTCGGTTTAATGACCTAGACTTTAAGACTCCCTTAACATATATTCCTACTTTATCCAATCACCTAGACAACCTGCAGTCTCACCTTTCATCGATGGAGCTTCCTTCGCCGCTCGAATTATCAAGCCCCGCACCCAGTGCCATGATTGCCGACCTCCTTGAAGCACTCCTGTCTTCCGAGCTCGTCACGGAACTTTTAAATACTCCAGCCGAGCTTGTCGAAGAAACGGAGGATATGATTCACAAAGCTGCAAACGATGTTGCCAACGCCGTCAAATGCTCATTACAAGGAATGCGCCTGTTACAGTACTCAGATCTTCCACAGCAATGGCAGAACAATCCGTTTGTTACCCATGGTTACCGGTACGCATTCTGCTCACATTCATGAGTTTTCTTTTTCTTTTTTTACTCATTTTCTCCTAGATTTATACCCATAGAAAGATGGCCCCTGATCATCATGTCTGTATTCGCTCTTCATAACGAAACCCGTTGGTGTTCTGCTCCTCTTGTGTATTTCTTTCTAATATTTTATCTCAGTTAACATCCATACACACCTAATCCCGTTCATTCTATGGGGACTAAATTCGGTTCCTTTCATCAACCCGAACGCCATCATCGACACTCCAGAACGGTTGTTCATGTCCTTTGCTCTTCTCTGCCTCTTCAGTAGTACTGTCTGGCACACCATGTCCGGGTGTGCGGATGGAAAGAGCATGGACCTCTGTGCGCGCATTGACTACGTTGGCATTGGCTGGTGAGATTATTCATTAACCCCTTAAGCCCTCTGTAGATGAAATCTCACCCGCACACCATCAGGCTGATCAGTGCTAGCGTTGGGACCGTAGTATATTATGGCTATACTTGCCATTCTATGCTTGGACAAGTCTTTTTGACCCTTTGCTTCTTTACTGGCTTAGCAGGCAACATCTTTCCCTTCATGGATTGGTTCAACAGGAACGAATACAGAGTATGTCATGCGCAACACTCCTGAGCTACCTTCTGTTTACACGCATCGTCGTCCTCAGACCTTCCGCGTTATGTTTTTCCTCACCCTTGCGTTCTCGGCAATCGCACCTCTTGCAGGACTCGGCCTTCTTCACTCGTGGCGAGAGATGTTCGCTTACATTGGTCTGTATCAAACCTCCGTTAATATTAATACCATCACTCATGCTATGACTTCACCCCTTGCACAGGCCCTGTTGTTCCTTCACTTCTCTCATATATCATAGGCCTCGTTTTTTACGTGTCGCACTTTCCCGAACGCATCCTTCCCCCAAGCATTCAGCAAAAGCTTGATCGCATCGGTGGTGGTTAGTCTATATACGTTTGAATTTCCACTGTCGATTTGCTGACATTTATATAGGCTCACACTGCATCTGGCACTGTTTCATTGTCCTTGCGGTCAACCAGCACCGGTCAGCGATCGCGTCACTGAGGGAAGGGATCCAATGTATGGCGTCGCACTAGAATACCATGAGAGATCTATTTATCGTGTCAAAACGCCGTTTTGTTTACAACAGGAATAAGCTTATGTATGCGATTGTCAGAACAGGAGCACTGAAAAGCCTCGACTTCTCAACATATTCAACTGCCTATATATACATACACAAGAACGTATACATGGACATCAGACAACAACCAAGATGCCGACCCACAAGTTTTCCCCTGCCTGCAAGATTTCTACGAGGCGGATACATTCAAGTGGACAATTTGGTCCGAGGGGTATCCCAGGAGCTTGGAACAGGTGGTGGTAGTTCTGATGGAGCTTCACAATCAGATAAAGCATGAACAAGTTTTCAATAAGTGGCCTACCCGTACAAACATTTCACAAGCTCTGCCCATCATATAAGTCATGAGCTCAATGCGGGTAATAGAAACACGAGTCCTGATGGGTATTTGGCAAGGCAGATGATTATATCCAGCGAGCTTTGCGTGCAGTCAGCAAATCAAGTTTGTCCAGGTCGAAAAGAATTGCGGACTGACATGAAATCCAAAAACTGGGTCGCGAGGTGGTGCAAAACGTTTCTCTACCTCAGCGGGCGTCACACCAACAGGAAAGAGTTGGAGTGTGGGGGGTGTATAGTTGTACGTGAGCAGTTCAGAGAGGGGCCATCCTGGGCCATCGGTGAGCTGGGACTTGCATCCTATCCCAACCGGTCGCGCAATGGGTACATGGGGTGCGATCGACCTCCCAGCCCAGGACTTTCTAGCGAAGGGCATCTCGGCATTTACAATCAATTGACTCGCAGGCGGTAGCTTGATCTTCTTCGGGTCGTTTTTGGTTGGAGTGTCAGTTAATTCGAGGACGTCGCGCCAAGAACCATCGGAACCATCGTGACGATTAGGAAAGCTGAGCTGGAGAGGCCTTCCTCCGATCCCTGGATATACTGGGCGTATCGCTGGGAGGGGAGGAAGCACGATTTTGCCTCGCTCTTGGGTAGTGAAGGATGAAGGATGAGGCATAACTTGAAGCTGATGCAGGGCGATATGTAGGATGTACCATGGTGTGCACCTGGTTTTATAAACCGTGTCCGACCAAATGAATGAACACAGTGTGGCACTTGAACCTCTGGCCCAAGTAGTTGTTGTCTGGCCAGGGGCCAACAGCCCCATTGTAAGAAGTCTGTGGCCCATTCTTTGGCCATTTTTTTGTGAATGGGCCCGCAAAGATCTAGAGCTGGACAATGATGAGGTCAAAGATATGCCTGTGGAATTGACATACCCAAAGTTGACCCATGCGTATTGATTGAGTCACGGATATTTCGGTGTTGTTTTGCACCGAATTAGGAACCAAAGCGCACAAAAGCATTAACAAGCCAAAAATGCAAGAAGACAGTGGCACCGCGCTCCGGACAGGATGGTCATGGGAAGGTCCAGTGATGAGTGGCTTGAACCTTGTAAGGTCGAAAATTATTGTATCATTCATTGAGCATGAACGACACAAGATTTAGTGACTCTGGATTAGCCACTGTCCCACTGGGCTTGAGGTTTGACCCAGAAACAATCTGCTTCACAGCAATTTCAATCTTCTTTCCGTTGACCGTGTACTGTCAGGAGCAATGCCATGAATCAAGAGTCCACGCCAAGACCAATCAACAGAGAACGTACAGGTATATCTTTGACTTCGAAGATGTACTTTGGGACATGACGCGCACTGAGCGCTGAGCGGATCTCTCCTTTGATTTGTCCCTCGAGCTTTGGCGTGAGCTTCGTCCCGGGGCGCATTTTCAAGAATAACAAGACGCGCTCATCCAGGTCTTGCGGCCGTCGCTGCCCGATGCAAAGGGAGTCATCTATACTATCGGCGAACTTCTCCATCACAGAATAAATTTCCCCGGAACCGAAACGAACGCCGCTTGGGTTCAATACACCGTCACTGAGAATAAATGAATCGTAAGCCACGCTAAAAACTTAAACATACGTGAGCTATAAAGTACTTACCTGCGCCCTAAAATCATCAACCCCTTTGTCGCACGGTTAACAATAATGAAATCCCCTTGTCTCCAGATACCTTCAGAGCCAGAGTTTAAGAATGGTCGCCGAAGATACACATAAAATGGCTCCAGACGTACCAGGATACATATTGAAGTAAGCATCTCGAAGCTTCTCACCCGACTCGTCTCCCCAGAAATACAGCGGCAATGAAGGATGTGGTCGCGTGCATACCAACTCTCCAGGAGACCCCGTGTGTTCAATGTTATTGCCAGAGGGATCGAGTACTTCGACCTTCATTCCCAACGTCTTGCATTGAATCTCTGATGTTTAAAGTTGTCATGTTACTGGTCGGACAAAAGCGAACAATCTGCATGCATACCTCCCGTGTAAACAGGCAAATTGGAAGCTCCAGTGACAACTAAGGAACCGTGCATATCAACAAATTCCAAACCACTGGACTTAGAAATCAACTTACACGAAGAGCAAATGTCAGTTCCACCACTGGTAGAAATCAGGTGGATGTTATCTCCCCCAAATGCTTTCTGTGCCCATTCAAACAGAGGTGGTGTCAGCACAGCGCCGGTGCAGCTAATGACACGTAGAGCTTCAAAAGGCCCGATATCGACTTGTAAGGCCACTTATGAGCCTGATTGTAAATTCATGATGATGGCTAAACGTACGAGGCTTGATACCCCGGCCAGCCACTTCAGCTAGGAATCGAGGGCTTGTCCCTAAGAAGGACACCCTATCAGTTCGTTAGCCCATGTGATTGTAAGTAAGATGAGATAAAATGAACCCTTGATCGTTGATGAGCTTCAGATAGGTGCGAACGTCAGGGTAAAAAGGCGAGCCATCGTATAGTATTAGCCGAGCGCCACATGCAAGACCACTGAGCATGTATGTCCACATCATCCATCCTGTCTAGTTCCGATTAGCCTGAAGGACCGGCTCATTTTGGGATCTTTTTGCCTACTGTTGTATATTGGAAGTACGTGTCATCCGCACAGAGTCCCATTCCGACCCGGATGTCTTTCTGATTCTGTAACAGCACACCCTACGAGAATTTATTCATCACGTTAAATGACCAACCTCACCACGGACATATAAAGCACGGGCTTACTCCAGCAGAATGAACGATACATTTGGGCTTGCCCGAAGTTCCGGAGCTATATAGTATGAAGAGAGGTTGATTGAATGGGAGCTGCTCAAAAGTGAGCCTACGGTCATCCCCGCTAGACAAGAACACAGAAAGATTGACTCTATGCCAGGGCAAAAATGAGTAGTTATTACACGAAGGAAATACGGCTCTGCACTTACGCGTTGCGTATGTTCTGCTGAATCTCACTTCCAGTGCGGGCGCTTGGAAGTAAAATAGCCTGTTGTAAGCCTTTATCTACAAGATCTTTGATCACATCGGTAGCCTTGGGTATTAGATTGACAATTTTGCCAGAGTAGACGACCTCCGTCTCAGTAAAAATGAATTTAGGGCGAATCTGACGATATCGGTCCAGAATTCCCTAGAATACACAATGAGGAACGCAGAGAAAGGTAAACAAATTGTCATGCATACTTCAGTTCCCATGTCAGTTGCGGTGCTAGAGAATATGCCCCCGATACTGGCTGTCGCTAGTGCAATCGTAATCGCCGTTATCGAGTTAGTGACAACGGCTGGATATTGCATTGAGATAGAAACAAAGTGCATTGAGAGTAACAAGCTAACCTGCAACTCGATCCCCCACCTGGAGTCCATTCTTCCTGAGAGCTGCAGCCATTTTCCGCACCATTTCACGTAGCTCGCGGAACGTGTAGTCCTGGACGATGCCTGATTCTCCAGAAGTGGTGCATGCTATCCGGTCATTGTTATGCCAGAGAAGGTTTTCTGCGTAATTGAGCCTTGCATTAGGAAACCATTCGGGTATCTCAGGTAGTTTGCCTGGTACAATGATCTTCGAACCGACACGGGTCAATCGCGTCGAGGGTGAAATAATCATAAACGTGGACAAACCTGCTTCGGGTTTGGGGGTATGGATGAGATAATTCCCAGGAATTCCCAGAGATCCAACCAAAACGTATAGTCTTCGACTGAATACTTGTGAAGGTCATGATAGTTTCCTGAGGGGGTATAGTGCAATCAATAACGTGTGTCCGCCGAACTGTTTTTATTCAGCACCTAGTTTCAGCCCATGTTTACGGTTTATGGCTCTGCGGAATACCTCAATGGGAGTTATGTTGGGCTGAGCAGGTTTCCAAAGAAGCCTGGAATGCGAAAAGTAAGGATCTGAGGTCATAATGGTCGTACGGGTTTATACTTTTGATCCTCGAGGAGTTGCTCATTCCATAACTGCTAGGCCCGACTTGACTGCTCAGATTGAACAATGGGGCCTTCGGGATGCTGGATTCGACTACAACTTAGTTGCTGTCTTTGGCTCACAGTCCACTGGGAAAAGTGGGAGTGTTACTGTGAATTCCGAGGGCGTATCTCATCTATTGCACAGGTACTTTACTCAACAGACTCTTCGGCACGACCTTCGACGTTATGGATGAAACCAAACGGCAACAGACCACTAAAGGTCCGTATCGTAATTCCTCAGTGTTAAGCTTTGACGCATGTTATATCGCAACAGGTATATGGATGTGTCGCGGTAAAGACATGAACGTCATGGTCATGGATGTCGAGGGAACTGACGGACGCGAGCGTGGAGAGGACCAGGTTCGCCTCCTCTAGACGTCAGAATGATGTGTTCTCATAGTATCTAGGACTTTGAGCGAAAATCTGCTCTCTTCTCCCTCGCCTCTTCCGAAATCCTTATCGTCAACTTATGGGAGCATCAAGTTGGCTTGTATCAAGGGGCAAACATGGGACTTTTGAAGACCGTTTTCGAAGTCAACTTAGGGCTTTTTGGCAAAAGATCTCAAGACGGGTATGTGAAATATATGACTGCCATACGCGTATTGAAACTCGACCTTGATTAGGCCTCATGGTCGTACTCTACTTCTATTCGTCATCCGAGATCATATCGGCGTGACACCACTCGCTAACCTGGAAGCAACCCTGACGGCAGATTTGACGCGAATCTGGGAAACGCTTGCCAAACCAGCTGAGCTCAAAGACCGCAAGCTTTCGGACTACTTCGATCTCTCCTTCACCACTCTCCCACACAAAATCCTATCTGCAGACAAGTTCGAAACTGAAGTCCAGGACCTACGCACCCGTTTTGTCGACAAGTCGAGTGATGACTACCTTTTCAAGCCGGCATATCACAAGCGTATACCCGCAGATGGTGTATCATTCTATATGGAGAACATTTGGGCAGGTTTTCTCTCTCGCGCCCCTCATGCTACGATCTGATTACCAGTCCAGGATCAAGTGCAATCAAACAAAGACCTTGATTTGCCCACTCAGCAGGAGCTCCTGGCACAGTTCCGGTGCGACGAGATCTCTGCCGTGGCGTTCTCAGAATTCAGTGAGCAGGCCAAATCTCAGAAACGACCAGTGGAATCCGGTCGTGTCGTCGAGGGTCTTGGTGCACTGATGAAGAATTGGAGAAACGATGCACTTGGTGGGTCTCCTCTCTAGCACCTCAGGCTCATCTGATGAACATTCCCTTCCCTTAACACCTTGTAGTACGATACGACCGCGACGCGTCACGGTACCACAAAGGAGTTTACACTCGCAAACGTGCAGACCTGATCGCCTCACTCGATGCTACTCTTTCACCATTGTTCCTTGGACAGCTCAAGAACCTGCATAAAACTTGCCTCGTCACTTTCAAGAAGGAGATGCTTGATGGACTACATGGAGAATCGTACAACTTTGCAGACGTGGTGCACAAAGCTCAGGGGCGGTGCATCGAGACATTCTCAACGGGTGCTCAAGAAGCGCTGGTGGAAGACACAGAGTGGGTATGGGAAGACGAACTGGAGTCGTTGAAGGAGGAGGTCGGTGCAGTGGCCGACCAGTGCAGAAAGGATGAGACGAAGAAGATGGTCAATCTCATTGAGGTGATTGAAATCGGGTGGCGAACTTTGAAGGTCGACTTACCTTGCTATGAAACAGAAAAACTTCAAGAAGCAAATTTCTGAGCCCGTTGATTTGGCCCTCAACAAGGCTCAACTCACCATGTGGGACCGTGTTTTGAATACTTTCCACGAGACCTTAACCAAGGCTGAAACATCATATCTCACCAAAGCCAAAAGTGGGCTATCCATACAATTTCTTCCAGATGACACTAATTTTGGCGTGTCGTAGGCTTCAACTGCACTGAGGAAGAGAATAAATCTTCACTCTCTACCCTCCGGAAACGTGCTTGGCTCGCTTTGAGGGCCAAGATTGACGAGCAAACAGCAGACCCCGTCATCCTCAGCAAGTTACGCGTACACTTCGAGGAACGATTCCGCTACGACGACCAAGGTGTTCCGCGTGTTTGGAAACCCGAAGATGATATCGATTCCGCCTTCAAGAAGGCCAAAGACGAGGTGCGATTCTAAATACATACTCGCTTTGAAACCATCTGACTAACTTGATGATCAGACCCTAGAACTCGTTCCTCTCTATTCAAAAATATCTCCTGTTGATCCCGAGCTCCAATTTAGCCTTCCATCCGAGACGAGCGACTCGTTGTCGTCCGAGGACTTCGACTTCCCAGCCACTCTTATCATCTTCACAGAGACGAAGACACTAGAACTCATCTCAAAATTCCGCCGCGATGCAGACGCGTACTACGTAGAAGCAAAGCGAAGTACTGTTGCTAGCATTGCCCAGATTCCTCTTTGGATGTATGGTGTGCTTGTCGTGCTGGGATGGAACGAGGCTATGACTGTCTTATTCAATCCTGTGTACTTCGCGTTCCTGTTGATTGCATTGGCTTCTGCGTAAGTGATGACCTGTAACTTACTCTCCATTTGTGGCTGAGTCTCCCCTCTTCCTTCTGTAGATATGCAATCGTGCAGCTTGGCTTGGTTGGGCCACTGTTGCAAGTGACGCGGACGGTTGGGAACGAAGTCAGTAATTCTCTGTGGGATGTCTGCGCGTCGGCTAACCATATCTTCGTTCCAAGGTGCAACGTCAGGCTACTGCGCGCCTCAGAGAACATTTCAGTGAACCTGTTCTTGCACAACCTGTCCGTGCACGGTCACAATCCGTCGAGCCTAAAAAGGAGGAATTCGATGACGAGTTGGCTAGGCGACAGCTTTGAAGGCAGCACTCAAAAGCGCATCCTGTTTCGGACTAGATTATAGTACTACTTGTTTTTATATCACTGGTGGATTAATTATTACGATGCATGCATATGCAGTCTGGTGCCGACTCAGACGATCCAAGGGATATCCAGATGTCCAGACCTGTAGATACCAGAACGTCAGCGCTTCAGCCGGGAACTCCCTGCAGGATTGGCAAGTTCGATCCTGTTCGATCTTGTAGGCGTATGCGGCAATGTCGCGGACTCTGAGGCTCAGAATTGAGACTCCGACATTGCACACCCTTCGA
>JABAJT010009880.1:0-14645 GCA_018850275.1 Tephrocybe sp. 9174TJB
TGGATATAGGTACTTATCAACGTATGACAGGGTTGAAATCTAAGGTTGATCATCGACCTACGCTTCCACCATAGTGGCATCTATCCTCGGCCATGTTATTGCTCTCCAACCCATCCACCCTTTCCAACAAAGTACGGTCTGTATATTTGACATTCGATAGACGGGGACAGGAAATGTTCCATTTGTTGCATTCCAGGTTACATTACCTCAACCGCTTCGCCTTCGTGGTTTGCACCCATCCCAAATCTTCTTCCCTTCTTAACACTGTACTGTACGTATACCGGATGCTACAGGAATTGGGACAGTGCGTGGTCCATTCGTAAGCGTAAGCCAGTTTGATTTTGGGTGTATGGTCGATGGTGTTGGTGTTGTCGATGTTGATATTGTCAGCATCCATTTTGTCAGCCAACAAACGGAATATTACTAGCCCGCCTTGGATAGGGTGTGATGATGGAATCTGTAGGAGTTTTGTAAAACGAGTGGGCGGAAGTTCTCGATGGTACCAATCTCGAGACGTCTTGCAGGATCTGCAGAGGTCCTGTGTTTTCTACTAAAGATAAAATGATTTGCGATGATAATGTGGCAGGAAAGAGAACAAAAATGGGCGACAGGTGGAGAGGTGGACGGGTTAGTTAAAGGTTCGGGACAAACGAGGAAGAGGAGCCCGTTAAAGGCACAGGTTGTCATTTGTCACATGGTTGACTCTTGAGTCATGTTCATGACTGATTGGCATGCCACGTTTTCAACCATTCTCAGACTCTCCACCTCAACATTACGTTCAAATAAAGGTGATGTATATCTTGCACGCTGGGGAAAAACATACCAAACTCAATTATTATGTAGGCAGCTGTAGGCCACGTACATCATGGGACCCTTAAGCGACCTTGATCCAACGATCCTCCATTATATTGAATTCGAGGCCGGCCTGTCTTAACAGGGGATGGGAAACTGGTCGATTACATCAATGAGTGAACGAGTAAGTCCTGCCACTATCCATACTAAAAGGGAGGATAATGTAGGAGCATAGATTCAAGTAGCGGAAATGGAGTAACTCGCACCCTCACACCTCTAGGGCATATCATTCATACCCGCGGACTCTGACGAACCCTCAGGCCTACCCACCGAATCATATCTCCAAAAGCAGCGCTCTCCTCTTCCACGTCAGACACGGCCCATGGTTCGAGATCTGCCCGGTTCGAGGCTAGGTCAGACATCTGCTTTTTTTTTGGCGATGTTCAATTTACCTTGACGAGACGGCTCGTATCTGTAAATAGTAATTAAGACGGAAATCCAGACGAAGCACTAGAGAAGAAAAAAAACGAAATGTTACAGTACCCTCATACAGAGCAGGAGTCGTAGGGGGTACGAAATTTATAAATCCGCACCATTGGCAGTCGAAGCCAAAGTGGAGCGTGTGGTGAGAAAAAGGAGGATTACAATACGCCCTAGTCCGTTGTTCATGATGATGAGGGAGAGCCGAGGGATGAAAGGGCTTGAGAAAGAAGGAGGGTGTGCAAGTTGATAGGTGGAAGGGGTGGTTGAGATATCTCTGATCGTCGGGACTACATAGAAAAGCGTCTGAAGGGGTCGAAGGGGGTGGGAGGTGGGTAACCGAGGAAGACGGGTAGGGAGGCTCAGATAAACGAGAAATGATGGGATAACGCGAACAATGTGAGATGACGAATCCGGTCTACGGCCCATGTGCCGATTTGGATAGAGGCGCAGGAAGCTGTAGGACTACTTCGACGGGGAGAGACAATCCAGGGAAGAGAACAAAAATGGTCGACGGGTGAAGGGGTGGACGAGTGGTTGAAGGTTCGCAATCGTCGGACGTGAATCGGTGAGGAGACTTGGGGGAGCGAGAACCAGAGCTCATGCGGATGCGCGAAAGAAGAGACGAATGAGTCGCCGACGTCATCGAACCCTCATCCCCATGGACCAACTGTCCTAGATGTCCGACGGTCGTTGATGGTAGTGAGAGGGGACGAGGATCGGTTGAGGAGACTTGGGGAGCGAGAGCGTGGGCACCAGGCTATAGGGCTGTCAATCTTGGGAACCTGTGGATTGAGTCAGAAGTGGAGTGAGAGGGCGCGAGAGGGCAAGAGCAAACAAACGTACCGCCCACAGTCAAACCCCACAAGCATGTCGATGGATATCGTCAACGATAGACGCAGCAGAGGTGACTGAATAGGCTGGGTCGGCGAGTCGAAGGTGTCTTGGCCATTGGATGAAGATGTAAATCAGACCAGTCGTGCGTGACACACAGCACAAAGCCGGAGATTTTGATTTCGGACAATTTCTTGACAATTGGAAATTTTCTCACGTTTTGATGGCATTGTGATCGGCAGACATTTTTCTGTTCTACAACTTCTAGCTAATTTGCATTGTTCTTGTATCACAACTATCGACACAACTTCCGTGGCAAATCACCCGTTGAATCTAAGTCCCCGTGAAAAAAATAGTGCATATATTTGAGTTTTCTACTGCTACTGCCATCTCCGCCTCTACCCTTGCTGTTGCGGCTTGCCTCGCTGATTTCTCTGTCAATTCTATATCTGAGGAAACTGGCCATGTCTTCGAAGCGCCCTGCACTGCGCGTGCCCTGCTACTGTCCTGTCTGTGTGAGAACGACAGATGGATTCACATACCAGACAAAACAACAAGTCCAAATGCATGTTCGAAAGGCTCGAGAGCGGGCAAAGGGCCTTACTACGGCAGTTCGTGTAGACCAGCAGAGGGTCAGAGTTCCCCAGCTACCTATCCTTGGCAGGCAGCCGTCAAATAAGCGCTCGAACTCCCGAATCTTTGAGGAATTACATGGCTCTACGAGTTCTCCTACTGATGCTTGGACCAACTCATTTGTCTCTTCTCAAGCTCCATCTTGCACGTCTACGCTTTGTTCTCAACGCTCCGGGCCCACACGGCAACTATCTCGACAGCTCTCACGTCAAAACTCTGCACCTGCCGAAACTTTTGTCCCTGCAGCTCCTGACCCTGACCCTGATCCCTGGAGTGATGATGAAGCTGAACGGCCCCAACTCCACATTCCTGCGATGAGGGAGGAGCCTTGGATTTGTTTGGCTTACCTTAAAGCTGTTCTTGGGAACGTCTTTGGTCACTTGAGTGTTGACCGTGCCTCGCACGATCTTCTGGGGTCACTACAAATTATTGAGAGTGCTGTGTTGAATTTAAGACCCTATAAGATAGGAGACAATGTAAGTAGTGATCCTCAGTCTCCGAATAAACGACTATATTAAACTGTACCTATAAGATAGGAGACAATGTAAGTAGTGATCTGATATAAAAGATAAGTACGTTGTCTCTGTTATAGGTACGAATTAGACTTACCCTCAGTCTCCGAATAAACGACTGAGGGTGTTGTAGGTAATGAGGTAGTTTATATATGTAGAATGTTCCATTGTTGAATAAAATAAGGAGTGAAAGAAAACCTTTTGGCCAGGGTCGGCCCATTGTCAAAGCGATCCATTGTGGCACACCTCAGGGTGGCTCATAGATCTCAACATGCTGGTGCTCTCCCACTCAATCCTATCCCTGTCAGAACACTTGAGAGTGCACGCAAACGACTTGGCATTGATCCTGATGCCTACATCACTCAACAAGCTATCTGTCCCAAATGCTGGCTCGGCTATACTCAGGATCAACTCAACGAGCTTCCTAACCCCACCTGCACGGCTCGAAACTGTACGGGCCAGGTCTACACTATAAAAAAGAACGCTCGCGTCGCCACATTCATCGTACCTCAAGTATCAATTATTGATAGCCTTCGGCAAATGTTTCTGAGACCAGGGTTTGCAAAACTGGTGGAGAGGAAAGCCGCCCATGTACCTCATCGGAACAATGACCCCGAGTTTATGATGACTGATATATGTGATGGAAGCATGTGGTATTCCTCAACGACGGGTATAAGGAGAGAAGTTGGGAGTCAAGGGACTGTTCGAGATGTCCCAATTGATGCTACTAACCCACCACCGAAACTGTACACCCGTAAGTATGGACTACAGTTGACGTTGAATACGGACTGGTATGTGATAATTCTTATATTATACTATCATTGGCTGACAGCAAACTTTATAGGTTCGGTGTTCTATCTGGGCGTCCCCATTCTACGGGACCCGTTTACATCGCCATCAATAACTTACCGCGAGAACAGCGGTACCTCGCCTTCAACGTCATATGCCCAATCATCATGCCAGGCCCTCATGAGCCGACGGCCGAGCAGCTGAACAATGTGCTCGAACCTGTCGTCAAGGAGGTAGCTCAGCTTTGAAATGGTATGTGTAAATTCTCAGGCAAATTTTTATATCACTCATCATCGTGATCTGGGTCTCAAGATGGATATCTATGAAGCCGAACCCGAAACTGTCCACGCAGACTGTCTATGCGCCAATTGTGATACACCTGCGGCTCATAAATTCAATGGCTCTGCTGGTCACACGCACGACTTCCATCCATGTCCCTACTGCAATGCAAATGTCGTCGACATCGACAGTTTCTCAGGATATGATGGAAGTAAGGCAATTCAATTATCATATATTGGATCTTACTGCTGACGAGTAATAGGTACCATAGAAAAGGACGACTGGTCTCTTCTGAAGCATGCCTTCCAGTCTCGTGTAGCAGGTCCCGATCGACAGCAAGTCATTTTGCGTGACAGAGGCATGCGTTGGGCCATCATCAACTTACTTCCTGGATGGCTTCCATCCTCGAAGACCGTTCTAGACTTCATGCACAATATGTTTCTTGGTATGGTTGTCAATATTAATATTCTGCCTGCTGCTGACACATGATAGGTATCATTTCTCAATTTTACATGGACATTCTATTTCGATCATATATGTTATCCGGCGTTGGGGGTAATAACTCCCAAAAAGCTCAATTTGAAGCTGTCATCAACAGCGTCGAATGGCCAAGCCATATAACTCGGCTTCCAAAGAATGTACGTCCTTTACCTCCATTGATTTTCTGTAGTACTGAAGGTTCAACAGCTTGGCGAAAATCAATCGTTGAAGAAAGCTGATGAATGGAGGAGATTGATGGCCATTACCCCCATTCTCCTTTGGTCCATATGGCGTAATGATCGCGACGAAATACTACCTGGATCACCTCCCATTCCTGCCAATGCCGCCAACCGTCCCCAGCACAATAGAGTATATCGGTCAATATATGACGCTTCTCTTAAACTTGCAGTAGCTGTTCGAATTCTTGCGTCGCGCAAAATATCGATGGCGCAGGCTCAACTCGGACAAGATTTTCTCACTCGATACAATCAGACCCTGAAACGGCTTGGTGTCCACACGACCATCAACAATCACCTTTCCATGCACTATGTCAAATTCATCAGGCTCTTCGGCCCCGTTTACGGTTGGTGGCTCTTTGCCTTCGAGCGTTTCAATGGTATGCTCGAACGAGTCAATCACAACGGTCACAACAAGGGCCGAATGGAACTCACACTGATGAGGAACTGGATGATGGTTCATCTTTGCTACGAGTATCTTGTTTCTCTACCTGACGACAATGCTCACAAATTTGAAAAAGAATTTATTGAGGCCGAGATATTCACGGAAGCCCAAAAACAAAGAGGCGGCCTGATGACTGATCTTGCGATCTATCGTGCTGAAGCTACCGTCAACAACGTATCACTTCCACGACGCCAAACAAAACCAATAAATGTGTCCACCATTCTTCCTAACGGCGCGGCGTATGGGCTTTTACTCAGATATTTTCAGAACCTCTGGCCTGACCTCAACATCATCAATGATCATACTCTCGCTGATGGTACTCCTTTCTACAGAGCCCTAGACTGTCGTCCTCTTTTGTATGTCCGAAAGGATGGGATCCGATACGGCTCAACCTTGAACAGGTCCACACAGGCCGATTCGAAGGTTTTTATTTTGGATCCATTAAATAATGCTCGGCGCATCCCTGTGGAGATTATCTCCATCTTGAGTGTCACTATAGGTAAAAAGGAGCCTCATATTTGTGCAATTGTGCACCGTATGAGATCTGACGATGGGATCCCTGCTTTTCCTTGGGATCTTTAGTAAGTTGTTATTTTATCTCTGCATTTCAAATAGGGTGACAAATGTATCATTCCAGTTCCTCGCTTCTCGGCATTCACGTCGTGTATGCTGATGCCTATGAGCCTCCCAAAGTAATACCCATCTCTTGGATTGACAGCTCTCTTGCCAAGATTCCCCTTCGCTCGCACATGCTCAATTGTAACCTGTGGTTTCTTATTTCATTCGACCGCGTGAGTAATTAATTACATCTCAATTTATCTATAGTAATTCATGGACATACAAAGAGCGAAAACGAACCTGACGAGCTATTTGATGACAACGAGGATGAATGAATACTCCCTTATTCCGAATCATCCCCGCTAAAGCGAACGACATCGTCCCCTTGATTGTCCTCTCTCTTCTTCTCCGAGATCGGCTTTTTCCCCTTGTCCCCTTTCCGGGATCTTTTGTTTGCTTTCTTCTTCTCGCTGCCACGTTTCCTCTTTTCCAGCAACTCCTTCTTCACCGCCTTGATTTTTGCCCGCTTTGCAGCTGCCTCCGCAGGATCCTCCTTGTCCCCCCATGCCTTACCACTATCTACGATGCGCGACTCTGCATCGTAGTTGACGTTCTCGTCCTTCTCCAGCCACTCAGGATCAATCATCCATCTGCGAGCCTTGTTCTCCAGTTTGTTGGATTTCTTGGGTGGCTCATCAACTGGTTCGCCTCGAATGCGTTTCACATAGTGAATGGACCGCTCAGGATCTGGAACGGAGTCGACAGCAGCAAAAAGCTCGATGAGCTAGCAAATTAGCAATAATCTGTAAGCGCTTTCACAATTCAAATGCTGTATTTCTGCTCACCTCTTTGCTGCGATACATGGGAGCATGCGACACAAAGTTTCCCGTCTTGTTCCCATTTGCATCCAGCTCGTCCTCGTCGTCTGACATCAACCGGAAAGTGAAGGCTGCGTCGTACTTGGGATCACGGAATTTTGAATCGGGGGGAAGGTTTTTCCTCTGGCGCTCGCGAACAACCAGTTTCTTCATGAGAGTGAATGTGAGTAAATCATTTATTTCCTGGGATGAAGAAACTCACCCCCTTGGCACGGCTGTCGAGAATAGCAGCCGTATTTCGTTTCTTTTTCTGTGCCTCAAGCTTGACGGTGCGTTCGTCTTTGTCTTCGTCTCTGTTTCCTCCACTTCCTCCTTCGTTTTCTTCGGTAGGCGCTTCGTTAACACGTTTATTGTTTGAATCCAGCTTCCCATCCCGACGAAGCATCTTCTGGATGCCCACAAATCTCGCCGCCACTCGCCGATGCAAATCATCCTCGCTGACCTTCTTAAGATCCTCCTCAGCTGCAGGTAAGTATTTCTTTCCATGCCGTTTGATCCATCCAACAATCATTCTGATTGCATAGTAATTATCCTCGTGCTCCTGCCCTGCCTCCCATCGAAATCTCAAGACCAGATCCTCGCTGTCGGGGATGCGTGGCCACGTTGCCTTGTTGCGGTCCTCAGGGTACCATGGAAGGGTCGCGCTTTGGACCTTTGCGACGCCTAAATTATGCTCGTAAGCTAGCCGTACCAATTCCTTTCGTCCCTTGGATTAATTTTTTGTGACTTGTATATAAATTAGGACGTACCTTGAGCACCACGCTTCGATAGGCCTCATCACTTTTGACCCACGCTTCGCACTCGTTCTCAGAAATGGTGACGCTCTCGTCCTCCTCACTACTATCCTCTTCACTAGTCTCTGCTACCTTCTTCCTCTCCAATTCGCGCAACCGCTCCTCAAGATCCTCAAGCTTCTCTTTCAGCTCCGCATTCTCTCGGTGCAAGACCGTCAATGCCTTTCCATGTAAGCCGAGTCTCTTGTTTGATTCTTCAGCGCCTTTGCTGATGTTGGCTTGATTTTTTTCCTCAGTAATTTTGAATTCTTTGAGGTTCGCCAGCCGAGTTTGGTGATCTTCGAATGTTTTGATGATCACAGATGATTTAAGGCCACCCTTTGAGGCTGAAAGTGACGATACCAGAGGTTCAGAGGACATTTCGGCAGTGAGGTGCGAGTGGGGTGACGTAGACGTTCTTCGGTTCCTTCCTTTTTTCTCACTTGTCCTGTACTCTTTTCGAGCCACGTACAGGGCATTTTACATGGGCCTTCAGGTCTATTTCGTGCCATGCAAACCCTTGTGTGACGATAGGTAGAAGACGTACAATTTTACAGGTTGATCGTCAGTTCAAACCGAGCCCAGGCCAGCGCTAATTCGGCGCCCAATTGTGCCATCAAAAATGTAAGAAAAAATGTAAGAAAAATCACGCCAAAATTCAGTAAATATCATTGCAAAGTTTCAAATTCGACGCATATTTTCTAAAGAGACAATTTGCGAGCCAATCTCTCGAAAATTTGTGTAAAATGTCCATTTTTCGGAGATTGTGCTCCGATCAAAATCTGAGGCTTTGTGCTGTGACACCACTACGAGCGAGTCAGAGGTCATGATGGATGTGGAAGAGAAGAGACGAACGACGTGTCAACCTTTGACTCCGACACCGACGTCATCAAACTGCCGTCCTCCACGCACACGGCCCGACTCTCCTGAAAGTAATCAACCTTGCACATCGTTTGGCACCAGCCTGAGAAATCTCACAGCTCAGGTTCTGTAGCGATATAGTAGGCCCCATAAGAAGTCGAAACAGAAATTGAAAGACCGCAAATGTGGGGCTGGTGCAAGGTTGGAAACGGGTAAGACCACCTTCCAACATCACGAGAGTGGGTATCCAATGTCCATGCCGCGAGGATTACGCAACGGGGAAAGATATGCGTTGCTGATTTTTCGGAAGGGGCTGTAGTGGTAAATCGAGGCATTCAGATCAGCAAAAAAGTCTCTATATACAGTGAAATACACACCTATCCCTGGCTCACAGAATATCTCAGAATCCTCCTCGTACTTATCCACAATATTGAATCCCTTCACATCCCATACAGCGATTCGACGCTTCTAAAACGGATGTGGATCGCCTGGGGTCTGATGGACGGGACTAAGTCAACAACGATCTACAAGTCAAGTTGATTCGTCGGACAAAGGTGGTATGAACGGTGATCCATGGATACGTGCACGATTCTGTAGAGGGATCGATGGATGAGCTGTGTGTATGGAAATGGGCAAGAACCCCGAGTAATGATAAGCGTTATTACTTATACGCACAATTTATCGAGATACAGTGGTGGAGGATATGCTCTCATTGTCGACGGCAGGGGTATACTGTGAGAGCAGGAGGATGGATCCACGACATTGGAATTCTAGAATTGTGTGCACAAAGTCGCCCGACAGCTTCTTTGTTGGTGGTGATTGGGGGACGAGGTGCAAAGCGCTACAGGCTGCGGGAAGGGGTCAGTGTAATTGTCTGTGGAGTCGGACTGTGATCGGACGTACATCGTCAAAGATAGACGCCAAAATAAGCCCAGGATGCACAAAGGTCCTCTACCTTTTCCTCACGGGGTATCTAGGCGATCAGCAGCAAACTCTGGCGATATGTTGTGGTTCAGGTCTGCGAATCTGGACCCTTGACCAATGAATGAGTGTGTGGTGTTGAGCTACGGCATTGGTACGCTCAAACTCCAGTCCGGCCTCTCAAAGCCAGCCATAATGGGGTATTTGTGAAGGAAACAAAGAGCATGGAGTTGACAAGAGCAACTGTAGACCAACCTTTGTTGTATCCTCAATATTTGACCGGTGAAACACCCTATTCATCCAACGGGGCAAGGTTCGTGGACGGGCCTTGGGGCAGTTTAATGTACTACACCGCACTCCGGCCTGTAACCGTACATTTTTATGATGTACGTCTGGGCCCAACGGAAATGATTGGCACCTTTTGAATGATAGCAGTGTCCGATTCATCTGACTTGCGATTTAGCTCGTTAGGGTGGAAGAATCTATGATAAACGAGGTACATCAAATATTTCAGCCCGACAAAAACCAGCACGTTGATGAAATGGAGGGTTGTGATGACACAAGCGGAGTTGTCACGTTGTGACTTCACCACTCTCTTCCGACAACACCCGGCTCTACAGCCAGCTTTAAGATAGGCAAGTCGTGATATATCGTTTCCTGAATGCTCGACTCACAAAACTTGCCTACTTTTTGTCACAGATCCTCGTACGTTATGCTATCATTCAGCGACCTGGATCCAGCAGTTCTGCATCATATCGAATGTGAGGCCGGGCTATCTAGCCACATCGTACTATCCGATCCCTTGATAACAGTAACTAGATCTCTTATCACGCAGTCGGAAGCTCGCATTGTGGAGATCGAGGCCCTTCTTGCAGAAGAGCGGTTACGCTTAGGGAGACTCAAAAACGCCATCGCACCCTACAAAAGGTTGCCATATGAACTTGTGAATCGGATTATGAAAGAGGGAGCAGAAGTCCATCATTGGAATCATGGCTACAGGCCCGGGACCAAAACGGCTCCCTGGATTTTCCGACAGATCTGCGGCTTGTGGAGACAGGTGGCTTTATCTTATCACCAATTTTGGAACAAGATGGATCTTTCCATGGATTCAAACGGCTCACGCCTTGACTTCTGGGTTCAGAATATTCGGGATCCCTCCTATCCTATATCGATTTCTTGTCTAATTCGACAGACGCTTGTTCATAAAGTGTTTGAAAAGATTGTCATCCCATACCACAAATCACTCATCTCCCTCGAGACAGTATCCAGCGAAGCATTCTCGCGTCTCCCACCAGGATGTTTTCCAATGTTGAACGATCTAACAGTGCATTTCCAGACCAAGGGCACCGATGGATATGACTATTTTCCGGATGCCTCTTGCTTTGTTGGTATGGATAATCTCCGCTCTCTGTGTCTTCACCACTACGCGCCGTCTATTCCAATCACCACAATTCCAATGAACAAGCTCGCTTCACTCGAGCTCACAGGGTCGTTGGACCTTTCCGTTATAATACAGGTACTGCAAAGTTGTCACAACAGCCTCACCGACCTCTCGATTCGCGTCATCATTAACCCTGACACCTTCATGGAATACAAAAAGCCCGATTTCATTCTACCTCGTCTGGAATCATTCCATTTTTCTGAATCCATATCCGGAAATACGTCCCCTTTCCAGCACCAGAGTATATCACTGTTAAATCACCTCACCCTCCCGAGCATGATGACTCTAGAGATTCTGGATTTGAACAAACAGGACGTTGACTTCCCTGCAGTACCTTTGATTGGCCTCTTTGAACGTTCAATGTGCCCACTTGAGGTACTGGACATCCGTTCGGATAATCATCGTAAATTGCCATTGGACAACCTTCATTCTCTTG
This sequence comes from Tephrocybe sp. 9174TJB, assembly GCA_018850275.1. Lineage (NCBI taxonomy): Eukaryota > Fungi > Basidiomycota > Agaricomycetes > Agaricales > Lyophyllaceae > Tephrocybe > Tephrocybe sp. 9174TJB. Next base: position 11,349 of record JABAJT010009880.1, read on the forward strand.
CTACCCTCCGTGCTCCAAAAATCCTGTTCTCCCATACTACCATTTCCCAAATCGCTTCAGGCGAACTCTTACCCAAGATACAAGAATTGGAGTTTAGTGTTCTGGATTTGCGTTCTGTTGAACGCTTGACAGAACTTATCGAGATGAGGATGGCAGATGAAGATTCAATGCGCCTGATGATAACGCTACATCCATTGGGCGTTGATTTCAATGATGAGGCCATTAATGATTTTGTCTCCACTGTCCAGCCTTATCTGGATAGGGCTTGGCGCTGCCAGGGTATTTTGGAGCTTGCGATTGTCGCTCGTTATGGTGGGGTTCGATGGTCGGGGTCGATATAACTTTCACTCACTTTCTGCTTCCCGTGACAAATTCAGAATTGTAACGTGCGTAAGAAATTGATGAAGTGATTGGGTACATCTGCGTAGATCGAGCATGATAGATTGCGGTGTCCTTGATTCTGTTGAAGTGGAAGGAAGATGAGGATACTTTTTTGTGTTGAGAAAATCCAGAATAAAACTCAAGAAATCGGGCTGGAAAGAAATGGAAAGTTATAGGCATTTGCATGGCTGCTACCCTCTACAAACGCCGTTCAAATGGGCAAGTCGTCATATATTGTTTGCTGAACTCTCAAAAATGACTAACAAAAATTGCCTACTTTTTGTCACAGATCCTCGTAGGTTATGCTATCATTCAGCGACCTGGATCCAGCAGTCCTGCATCATATTGAAATCAGTCTGAGTATCATCCTATGGTCGCCGCGAGGCTCGTGTATTGTTGTTGTGTATTGTTCTCCTATGGTAGTAAACACCTAGAGGGTAGAGGGTTGGGCCGTGAAATCTTGAGACGGCCGTTTGATAACGTTGGCCTCGGAGCCTAAGGTTGCATTTTCAAACACACAGCCCGTCCATTGATCTACTCACAAAACGCGTATACATCGCTCATCGATTTGTCTGATGAATTGTTCTTCCTGCGCATGGACCAGCGATATTCACATGATAGGTGAGTGGATCAACGTTCCCGATCTGCTCTCTCTGACGACTTGATTTGTAGATCGTCGTGGCCTCCTAGTCCCCCCCTTCGACTCCTGCCAAACAGATCCCCGGCAATCCATGTCTGTCGCCCCCCCTTCAGTCATCCCTACTATATCCGAGGCATTCAGGCGCCTACCGACCGTTTTCTCTCCCTCATCGGATTCAACCTGTCAATCACTGGGTATGACGCGGGACTATCCCGCTTCTCCTTTTATCCCACCTGGATGCCCTTGTTTAGGAGACGTCGTCTAGTCGGGGTGTGGGGCGGTTGTGGGGTTGGGTGGATAAGTACGAAGAGATTAAGAGATGTTTTGTGAGCCTGGCAGGATAGGTGTGTCAATGTATAATTTCGCTGTATATATACGCTCTTTTCTGATGACGGAATGTGTAGATTAACAGTACATCCCAGTCTCGTTCTTCAACTCGTCCTCTTCACGATCTATGATACTCGCCTGCCCCCACATCCTTGAGCGTTACCCATCGTTAACTCTACACTTTTGTACTCGTATACCAACAGGCCTCGTCTGAGAATGGCTTTGACTTTGCCTCTATCTCACTTCTGCTCCCCCATCGACGTCCGTGGCTGTGGCATCTCGGTGCATTTTCTCCTTACGTCTCGCCGTTTTCACTTCTATGGCAACAGCTTAGTTCATTTCATAGGACGAAAGACGGCTGCTTTGACCTTCCGGTCTACTTCCTCCCCCATCGTGGTACCATATCCTCACAGCCTATCTTAGTCGTTTTCAAAACTTGACCTAAACTCTTGTTCTCGCCTTGATTCGCTGGTTATACTCCGGCGATCGATCCTTCTGAATCTACACGATGTCCGGGACAAGGAAGGGATGAGAGAGTTCAGGATGTTATAGGTACGTGGAATAAGGTTTCATTGACTATATGCGCTTCCTGTGACTGGACCTAGGCCTGTATAGATCCGAATCGTCATGGCCTGCTTCCTGCTTTCGGCCTTCGACTCTCATCCGTCCCCATGGGAGGTTCCGGACCACGCTTCGACCCTGCCAATTGGTGGGTTTTGTAGGACGAATTCCTGATTTTGGTATAGGTCTATGCTTTGTACCCTTCTCCCTTCTGTAGTTGATCTAGCAGTGGGGACGTGCACGACGATGCCTTTTTCACTTGCCCGGGTGGATCTTTCTTCTAAACTCGCCTGAGTCATTGGTCGTCGTCCTGATTCATATTGAACGCAGATTGTCTGTCTATCCTCTATCCGCCTTCCGATCGGTCTTGCCCCTGCATCGTACGGAGAAGGTACACGAGGAAGGTTGATATGTATTTGGATAGTTGCCTGCTTTATCGTGTCAACCTGTTTCGCCTGCTGGGATATCGTGAGAGATTGATGACGGGGTTTGGTAGCTTTACGAGGGGCAGGTTGGGTACCGGGAGAGGTGAAAAGGTGAAAAGGTATGTTTGGATGATCACTTGTACTACGTTGTCTTCGTCTGATGCTTGGATGTGCAGTTTAAGAGGCTCCATTGCCTTAGTCTAACCCTCCTTGATAGATCTTCTCAGCGGCGTCATGAACGCCGTCATTGGAATTGCAATTTTTTACTCGTCACGATCTACTCCACTATCCGTCAAACCTATGAGGATGATTCCAGCGCCTACGGTCCAAATGTGATAAGTGTACGTTTGGTACCCTGACTCTCTTCAACGGACCTCTGTTCTAGCACATTTCCAGGCTTTCGTTGTGTCGGCACCCAAGGACGGCGCGCGTCATCCTTTCCCTTCGTATTTTCCCTTGCGGTAAACTTCCCAAAGTTCGCCATTCTTGCCTTACGGACGGACTCTCAATTGATGTCATGGACCTGAGTCTTTCGAGGATGGTGTCATGTCGTGTCGCGTACAGGAACAAAAGGACATGGGTACTCGGGGACGGGGACAGAGATTGAGATTGGGACTGGGATTGGGACTGGGGACAAAGGTCGAAGGGAACAGGGACGCATTTACGGGAATGGTGACTGGTGACAAGGAAACATAAGGGCACGGGGAGACGGGGATGACTGGGACGGGGACAAAGGGACTTGAGTATACGGGAGCGGGTGATAAGGCGACCTCGAGGAAGTCTTGGTATTCATGTAAATGTACGTTACCCCTTTCTCAATGTCATCATCTGTCTGACTATTCTGATAGACGTTTGACGCCCCAGATCGTTCGATATTCTAGCATCAATATATGTTCTGTAAATACAGATACTCGCTAACAAATCAAAAGAGCTACGAAGTGCGTCTAAAGACTTTCTCGTTCC
>JABAJT010009881.1:2710-14626 GCA_018850275.1 Tephrocybe sp. 9174TJB
CAAGATGTCAGATAGTCTATAGCTGACTTGGAGATTGATGGCTTTACCAAAGTTGGGAACTCGGTACGACTTCCGCTCCAATTGGGGTAACTTACCTTGTTATTTCTGGCATACCTCTCGTTTACCAACAAAGTTAGGTTAATGAAACGTCAGGCATCGAGGGGCACCGAGGTCACACTCACATAAGTATAACCATTGCACGTCCCATTGCACGTCTTTCCGGGAATGAAATTCATATGTCCCACCAGGAAGGAGAAGCACGAGACGCGTACCTTCCAACGTTCCCTAGTTCCCAAATAAACAACTTATGTATCCTCTTAATAGCGCGATGGGAAAAGTCTGTAAGGTTGCAGCATCCTCCTCACTAGACGAACAGACTTGCAGAATGTGCATACTCCTCTTGATCTACGATCAATTCGCATGTGGCCATGGAGCGCTGAAGAAGCGTACGATGGTATCGATTGTATCACTGCAGTGATTATTTTCGATATGACACAAATATCAGGTCGATTGTCATGACTTGCATTGCTTTCGCAGCGCGAGCCATCCCAAAGAACCGCATAACTGCTCAGTCGTCTGCCCTCACCCGTAAGCAGTATTCAATATCCATTGTTGACATCAACAACGATTCGTCTGAACATTGTGATTTAGTGACCTAGTTCAATCTCCCTTCTTTGAGAGCGTGTCCATGTCTTCCTGTCGACTTTGCGTCAACTAGATGGAGAGACTCATAGCATATGGTTGAAATGCAACCTTGATCATTCGGAGAAGTGTTCTTGACAATGGCCAGTGTCAACCAAACTATCTATACAAAGCTTAAGTACGAGTGAGCATCAGAGCTGTGCCACGGGTGAGGGTTAAGACCGTAGAAGGCAAAGCAAACAGCCAGCACGCGCAGGGACGAGGAATTCGAACTTGACTCCAACAAGACTTTTCCGAGGCTCAGTGTAGGTCCGAGTATTGGAAAGCCCCAGTATTGCGTGGTCATCCGATCCGGTGGTCAGTGGCAAGTGGATTGGTTTAGTTCAACTGTTGACATAGCTCATAGTACAGTACAACACTGGACACCAGTGTATGAATTATTGAATAGATAGCTCGATATTTGGCCCGCTGTGATCCAAGGGCCTCCACAGGCTTTGGAGACAAATGAGCAATATTGGGAGCAGTATAAAGGACAGAAAGAGTCAAATTACAGAAGCGCCTCAAGGTACGCCTATCTCCCCGTGGCAAGCCAGTATAAGTTGCTTCGTTCTTGTACCCTGTGCAGTGGCACTAGCAAGCTTAGTAGCTGCGGCAACGACACCTCTAGGCTGAAAACATGGAACGATAATAATCCGATTTAGGAGAACGAGGATGTGTCACGTTTAGGGGAACGAGGATGTGTCACGGCGACCCAAACAAATTTATAATAACGTTTAATTATCATTATTAAGTAATGCAACAGAGTCGTTCACAAAACCTTGATGAGTGGTGCAACGCCGCCGTCGAAACGTGCCAAGCTCGAGTCATTGGCTCCGTCACCTGTTCTGAACGATACAGACGTTCAAGATCCTGAATTTCAATGCAGCATATGTTTACAGGAAATTGTCGATCGCACAGTGTTACCAACATGTTTTCATGAATTTTGTTTCGAGTGTCTAGTGATGTGGTCAGGTATGTTGAGTCTATCTACCTGTAGTCATGCACTTGGATTATACGCTTGTCATAGAACAGTCCCGCCGTTGCCCATTGTGTTCGCAGGCTATGGGTGACTACTTGCTGCACAACATTCGGTCCAAATACGACTTTCGCAAACATCACTTGGCCCCTTTGCGAAAGTCTCCACCTCCACAACAGCATGTGGACCAAGCTAGACGGCGACGGCGCACTGCAAGGGAAAGGGAACGTGAACGAAGGTTGCGCGAGGAAAGAGAGGCAGCGGATAGACTTACCCAGTCCATAGAGAGGAGAAGGTGGATATATCACCATCATTTATACGCCAAGGTTTGTGACCTTGTGCTAGCATCCGAGAAGACCTCAACAAATTTTGCAGCATGTTGCATCGAATGCATACACACGATACCGTCCATACCCCACGCCTTCCCAATTTGCTGCATCGAATGACCTAATCTCTAAAACTACAATGTTCTTACGACGAGAACTTCAAGTGTGGGATGATCTGGATGTAGAGGCAAGTCATAACTTACTCAATACATACATTTCTTACCAAAAGACCCACAGTTTCTCACAACGTTCATTATCTCAATGATGAAAGCTATTGATATTCGATCTCAATCTGCTGTAAAATTACTTGCCGAGTTCCTCGACATGGACGCACCCTACGTAGAGGGTGGGCATAATCTCAATGCTGAGCATTTTGCACATGGTACGTCGTCTTCCTTTGTCCCATATATTCCCTCAGTGATCCGTGCGTTGTATGCAGAGGTCTATTCATTCGTAAGATCACCTTTTCGTGATCTCTTTGTTTACGATAGCGCCGTGCAGGTATGTGGCCTTCATTAAATGTGATCGCGGAGCTTCCATGATGAAACCGTTTGACAGTATGACTCCGTAAACGTTTCTCCTTTGCCGGACGAGCAAGGCCGGCGGTGGTGCTCAATTACCCATTTGGCCTCACGGTCACGGTCAAGGCATCGTTCTCGTTCTCGTTCCCAGTCGCACTCTCGCTCCAGCAGGGACAGATCAATATCCTGGTCACCGTCAGGGAGGCACTACCCTAGCTCGCGTACTTCTCGGGGTAGGATTACAAACGACGATCGAGGCAACTTCGAAGATGACATGAGATGCCCCACTCACTCGAGTCGTAAGTTTCCCCCACACACCCCCTTTTTATGTTCATGAAATAACTCATCATCCATCATTACAGCAAGTAGTCGCGGTACATCCCGGCGGCCCATTGAGGCTTCTGTCAAAGGGAAGGAACGCGCCGAACCTGTAGTCGAAATTGATTTGCCGGCAGCTGAAGAACCCTTCGTGGCGCAGCCGAATACTGATGGTGATGCCGCGGCTCCTGCTGCTGTACGGCGTCCTACAGTACGACCCCCACGATCCGGCTATGGCTCTCTCCATCAATCCATACAAAATCACTTAAGACTTGAAGGAGCGAACAACCGGAATGTTAGCGGTTCTAAAGGGAGGGGATCTGAACGCCACCATGATGCTCCTCACTTGGTCCACGAATCTGTTCCCTCCTCGCCTCCAGCTCCTCCGGGACCAGCGTCAGACCTGCCAGACGTTGAAGGGCATGAGTACGGATCCGAGTCAGGTTTTTTGGCGTCGTCGTCGCAAAGCACCGCCATTCGCCACCACGACACATCGCCTGACAATAAGAGTCCCATATTATATGTGTACACGTCTCGAGGGTCAAAGGGGTCTTCGGCTGAGATAACGCCTCAGCAGATACAAACACAGACGGCTCAAGCGGCCTTGGAACCCCGAGTTCCTGAAACAACCAATAGTTCTTCCCCGTCAGCGCCGCCATCAGATTACGACAGCCATACACAGAGAAGGTCGACTACGCCTTCGCAGAAAGACAACATGGCCAAAAATGCATTAGATCTTGAGGCGCTGCATGTTCACGGGACAAATCCCACCACCTCACCACCTACGGCACCATCAGGTGGTAGTTGTACCACCACTGTCACATCACCGCCTCAAACTCACCCGTTTCCCATATCAAGCTCTTCTGAAAATACTTTTCATCAAGAAGCAGCATCTGGTATCCACCACATGGGAATATCACAACACAACATCCCCATCGATGATTTACGCCCTCTAATGTCCGCCCACGCTAATAATGAGGAATCTCACCAAGCTGTGCGTTCCACAGCACGCAAAAAGCTCCTCGCTAGACTCGAACGGGAAAGGCTCCATGGGCACAATCTTGGGACTTCGACAGGACCTGAGACAACTTCTCAATCAGCTAACGTTGGCGAATTGAAATGTCCATCTTCGCAATCAGAGCAGGTCTCATCCGCCGTGACGGCAGATCCTCATGTGGTCGAAGCAAAGCTGCGAAGGAGGGCGCAGTTAAGGGTTCGGCTCGCAGCAGAGAAGAGGAGAACCCGTATCTAGTTCTCATCTGTTCTCATCCACCTTGTTACGAACATTATTCAATTCGGGTGTATTAATAGGTAGGTATCTAGAGTTGTATTGTAGGTATATATCCTGGAAACGTCAAGGCGTAATGAAAGCGAATACAACGAGAGTCTGTGACTATCGTATAAGGATAACCAGGGGATGAAAAATTAAGAGAGAACGAATGGTTGAATGAATGGCGAATTATCGATATAGAGGCTCTACGGATTATAAAGATAGCGTAAAAGGTGGAAATAAGGAATAAAAAGACAGCGTTATTTCGAGGCGATAATGAGCGATAAGAGACAGCGTTGTTTAGTTTCGTTAAAGGCGTGAAACAAATTAATGGGTATTGATTCGAGCAGTGTTTCGTATTTTTCGTCTGCGCAGGATTACTTCTCGTCCTTTGGTGAGGATGAAGAAGAATAAATGAACGTGGCGCGAACAGGGTCGTAACGGCCAGGGGGCCTGGTTTCCGTGTTTGAGGTATTTTCCTCTGGGCTTCTGGGAGCCTCGGCCGAGGTCCCACCCTCTGTAACTGGTCGAGGAGGGGTGACACTGCGTTCGGCGGACTGATGTTCTCGATGCGTCCATGGCTGAGAGTGGCTCGATCGTAATGCGGGCCCGAAGGATGTATCCCAGTGTGGGCGTGGTTGAACCGCATACGGAGGCGATAAAGCGATCGGTGGGGCCGAAGGAGGTTGCAGAGGCTTGTCTGCGAAGCTTCCTTCAGGTGATAATGATCTTCTATTCACATAGGCCGAGGTGAAGGCGCCTGAAGGCGGGCGATGGGCTGAAAGACCTGTATGAGGTGGTGGGGGGAATACCAAAGGCGGAAGGGTGCGTGAAAAAATACTGTCCCGTGCCCCGCTGGCAGTTGCGGGGCGAGAGATAGGAAGGGGTAGATGTAATCGTGGAGGGGAGGGAGGTCGGAATGATTGATACCGGGGATCATTAAATCGCGTGGACTGTTCATGGGCCGTGCTAGGCCGCAATGGGATGCCTGGATGCCCGTGATATGGCAATTCAGATGACGTCTCTGCACCTGGCATCCCCGGTCCCAATAATTGGGATGGCGTCTCTATGGCCTCAGAATGAGGTTCAGGGGATCGATGCCGACGCGACCTTGAGCCACCCACATCGTGAAAATCATCAGTATCAAGAGTGCGGGAGCTCGAACTCTGTTCTGGGACGAAAGGGAAGGAGCCAACGACAGGGCCATCAGGGCCGCTGGGGAAAGCGCCATATTGCGGAGATCGCTTTTGGGAATCAGCTTCGTTTTGAGTGCGTGGGCGACGTGCTTTTTGGCGTTGGTTCTAAATCATAGATTTCAGTCATATAAAATTTCCTGAAGTGGGCGTGTGGAATCAAGGCCCTACCTGAAACCAGATCTAAGGGCCGAACGATGTCCAAGATAAGTAGTAATTATGGGCGGCAATAACGGAGGTTTCACCTGAACTTTGCGAGCACTAAGTCCAATGGACCGTCCAACTTCTTCTCGCATTGCAGTATTAGGGAAGCGAGACTGCAATTGATTGGATCAGGTCAACAGATTTTTGTATTATCAAGGGATGATATGAACCTTGGCGAGAAGTGCGTGCAGGACAGCAGCTTGGTGCGGTGTTGTAAGAGTCCGCGTGCGCTTCTTTTTCGGTGGAGGCGTGGAATATTCAGCGAACTCGCTGACGGGATGTTCGGGCTGATTCTGCTGAGCATCCCTTCTCTCTATTTCTGGTGATTCGTGCTGAGAATCGGTCGATGGGCTAGGTTCTTCGAAAGGCATTGGAGAATGTGAGCCTGAAGATTCTGGACGTAAATGCCTCGCCATTTGCTGATCTCTGGACGTGAAATTTGGAGCGACTGGCGAATGAGAAGGTAAGGAGTGGACCTGGGAGGACTGTGATGATTGGTCTCCTCCTTCGAGAGGTGGTACAGAAGGAAAGTGTGCGTGTCGAGAGGTTCGTGAGGTCGTCGATTTGGGTGACGAGGTAAGATTAGTAGAGAAAGTATTAGGAGTTGGAGTAGTGGAGCGGGATTCAGACATGCAGCCAGAGAAGATTATCGAAAAAGTAAAAGAGGCGTAAAGTCCTATGTGCAGCCTCAACACATGAAGGACTCAAGCCGGAGGACGGGCGAGAACTTTCGTGGTTGAGAGAAAGGAAAAAGCCAGGGTGGTAGAAGTCATGCGCGTGTGGTCGCAATTGCCGACAAAGCAACCAAATAATTCTCTCGCCCATTAACGAAATCGGTCGGATGATTTGTTGTCGGATGAGATTCAGGGTGAGATTACCTCGGCAATCGCTATGTCATCCCATTTTGGACTTCACAATAATGGCTGAAGCTCGTGACCACGGTCTATGTGGCAATACATGAGGTACGATATGGTATCTTAGCTTCTAGACACCTCCCGAAGCGTCCGGAATGGTAGACAAGACCGCCATGGCGGTGTTTGGACGCTGAATGGCTGAACGGTGGCTTCCATAGACAACCATTCAGTTTACGGAGGGTAGCAACGAACAACTCAAAAATTGCATGTCTGCTTAGGTAACTCTCCAAAACGTGGTTAGCCGAACCGCTCATGATCGGCGGCTCCCAATTTTGGTACCTGATGATCTGTGTATGTAACAAACATATGTTTTTCTATGTTTTTCCAGGTTTTTCCAAACAAAAAGTTTGGAGATCGTGTTATTTTGGGATATCACAAAATGGAATTAATTGTGAATTTCATATTTATCCTGGTCAATATATGCTCCTAGGTCGTTCTGCACTGTTTGCAATGCTTGACGACCGATAAGTCAGGATCTGTTTGGGATCGTCAGTCGGGCCAAGGTTCACGAGGAAAAACGTCGGTCCGCTGGGAATTGCGGGTAGGTGTTACAAGGTGTTACAAGGGGCTGTGGAGGGCTGTGGATATGGGAGCCTTGGAGGGGCCTGGAGGGGCTCGGTTCCCGGGTTACAGTTCTTGAATGATTCTGCCTAATATGCGTCGCGTGTCGCGGAAGTATTTACCCCAATATGTATCTATGATATACACTTGCAAAGTGAGACCTAGTGAGACCTATTAGTATGAACTTGAGGTACCTCAGCCCAACGGCCAACCAGGAGTGAGCGGCTGAGGTCGAGTGGCGCGAATCGGCCTGTATCAGAACGATATGACCTTGCTTGGCCTCGCAAAACATACGTCCTCCACATTTACAATGATTAGGGTTGTATTAGGGCCTGTTCTCACGTCAAAACTCATCAAGCGGCATCCAAGAGAAATATTCTGTTTCTAATATCCCACAGCATCCAACCAAGACAACCGTAGAACTTGAATCGAAGCGTGTCAAGTTAAAATAGACATCTGTAACATGTGAAGAAAATGGAGGATAGGTGATATGTAAATACACCGAGGGGGGTAACACGGGGATCGAATGATGTGATGTGTGTGCAGTTTTTTCAACGAAACCATTGCATGTGCACAAGTGCGGCGCAAGTAGGCAGACTTGGTGATGTGAGATCGAGCATGAGCCGCCGGCATGAATTACTACATAAGTCAAGACAGTGACCAGTCACTCTATTGGCGGATTACTCAACAGCGTTCGAAATGAAGCCGAATCTCGTACTTAAGGTGGAGGTCAGCGTGTGATTCTCGTGAGTTTTTTTTTGCCCTGCCTTTCAAGGGTTACCGTCTTTTAGTGGCACGCTGGTGCTTAAAAGTAGCAGCTTGAGGAGAAGCGCACTGTCCCCGATGTTGAGTCTGGATCTGACGATCTGAGGCTCTCAAATTTGAGATTACACGCAAAATACTTTTTGGAATCGCTAAACAGGTGTAGAGTCATATGATACAGTACGTTAATAAATTGAACACTCAGAACAGGGTTGGAAAATTGCTTCAAGCAAGGGTTTATCTATTGAAGACGATGTTGTACCATTGATTTAAGTTTTTTATGGATATATAAGGTGGAAGAGCGATGAATTGTACTGAAGACCGCTTGGACCATTTGACAATCGGACAATCGGTCACGTCCCGTGCCAACTGAACATAACTCCGACGTCGCTTACCTCCGACATTTGCTTCGCAGGAAAAAATGGATTTTTCTGCCTCTTTTCCTCCTCTTGTGTCTGAAGCGGAACGAGCAGGGCCCTCGAAACCTTCTGGACTTACTCTCGTACTACCAGCTCTAAAGGGGGGGAAACCAATAAAGCTTGGGAAAAAAACCGGTACCTATGGATTCCCAGAAGAGGAGAAGAAAGCGCCTCGGCCAGTCAAGCTGAAGCCTCTGAAAGAGGTCTTGACGAAGCTCATTGTTCAAATAAGGAAGCAAGTAATGAATTTCTACTGTGCAGACATGAAGCTAATGATCCAGATAAAGAAAGGACGACTATGCTTTTTTCTTGCGGCCAGTCGACACGTCTCAGGTTCCAGGGTACACGGATGTGGTCAAACGGCCAATGGATTTCGGTACAATGACCCTGAAAGTGGAAAGAGGGAAGTACAGGTCTCTAGAAGACTTCACAGTGAGCCTTGAAATGTTCTACATTAATTACCACGTCTCACATGCAAGTCAAGTCCGACCTACGACTTGTCACTGGGAATGCCAAGGCATTTAATCCTCCAGGTAGCATATACTATACCGAAGCAGAACGGATTGAAACATGGGCACTCGACCACATTTCCAAGGCAGCTTCGACTGTCATTCAATACGAGACAGACTGGAATATAGAAATAGAGAAGGACGACGAAACGATGCAAATCAATGTCGAAGACGACGACGATTACAATGTTGGGACACCTATGGAAGTTGATGACGGACTACAGTCGCGTCGGTCGCCTTCTGTTGCCTCGCAGGTCGCACCTGTGACCGGCCGACGGGGCGTCCGTGGGCCGTATAAGAAGACCGTGCAAGCACCGTCGAACAAGCTCACTGAGAGCGTGGATGCTGAGGGACGACTTCCCGGCTCAAGGGATGGGCTGGGTGCGTTTCCTCCAGGTTCGGACTGGGCAAATACAATGCTAGCTCTCAAATTGAAAGGTAGGCTGATTTTTTTTGTCTGAGTATACGTAAACTAGATTGTTACCAGGAAAGCGCTACAAAACCAAGAAGGAGCGACTCCGATTCGAGAAGGAGGGACCACCGCTACACGCAGATGGCAGTTTGGATTACACCGAAAGTACGTCTATTCTTTCAGGTAATAGCCTTTCTGTCTGACACCTCATAGTGGAAGACCCTTTTTCTGTTCTATCTGCCCTTGCCCCTGAGCCCCTCACTCGACCCTACCTAACGCCTCTCTACCCCCCGCTATTCACTACCCCAGCCCCCTACGAACCGCCTGTATCTCGACCTCAATCACAACCTCCTCGCACTCAAGCAACCTATGCATCAGCCATCAACATCCACTTCGATCGTCCGGCTCTACGACCATCAGCAAGCAGTCACCTGGGCAAACGGCGACATTGGACGATCCTCCGAAATCCAACGCGGAGTAGACAGAAAGAAAGAGAGGACGAGAGTGAAGGCCAGGATGTACCTTCATGGCAGACACCTCGGGAGATGCAGACTACTGATTCAGGGTCCTATGCGAGGTTAGCGGGGGCACTGGAAGAGGAGCTCAGAAATCGCAGGGCGTTTGGGAGGGAGGGTGAAGAGGAAGAAAAGATCCTGCAGATAGTTCGCGAGACGCTGGATTGCGAGGCGCTGCCAGCAAACGTGCCAGAGCCCCAAAAGGATATGTCAGGATTCACAATGGGCGACTACTGGAGTACGGAACGGGCGTCAAATGCGGAAGAGTACATTAGAGACGTCGTTTATGGCGGCGTTGATGGCTTTGCGTACGTTCGGAGTTTAGCTGAATTCGTATCGACGCCAGAGGCAAGTTTCAATTTATCTCGTAAGTTCTTGCCATCACTTATGGCGTTCATTCAATAGTGTACGGCATATTGTGCTGCCCTAGGATCATCCGTTGTGTCTTGGGTCGAGCGAGAAATTGTCGACCGGGTGACTGACGGCCGTCACTCTCTTCTCAATGAAACAGCTATCGAGCTTGCGAGACAAACGTCAAAATCATCATCTGATCACCAACGCCCACATCCCGATAGACTTGACCCACACACGAGCACTCGTCCCTTATTCAAGCACGTAAAGAACGCTCTGGAGTTATACCCCCCGGCCGCAGCAGCACTCGCTATCCTGATGCAAATTCAATCACACAAAATCGATATGGGGTCACTGATCAAATCGCCCGAGGAGTTGTTCCTGAGCGAAGAAGAGTGGGTGGGGAAGGAGTTCCGAGAGCAGCGAAAAGCAAACAAGAATAAAGCTGCAGGAGCTGCCAAGATCGGGCCAGCCGACACCACGATCGGCACAGAGACCGAAGAACCTGAAAAAACTTGGATGGACGTCGACGCGTCTTCAAAAAACATCAATGGCGAGGAGGTTGATTATGAGCTTGAAGGCCCTGAGCAGCTCAACGAGGTCATGGAATATGTCGCACGCGTCATCCTCGAACTCGATGGGAAGATCAGAAAGGGTTTACCTACGTCCACATCGACAAATTCAACGTATGCTGAGGTCGTGCTATCCTATGCCGATGGCGCCTCGGAAACTAAACTTGAGGAGGGGAAGAGTGACGAGCTAGCCACTGAGGACGCGGTCCTCCGAAACCTTCGACTCAACTTGCTCGCACTGGCAAAGCGTGCCCCGTTAGACACGATAGCACGCTTGCCGAAGGATTTGGTTCCCCCTCACATTCGCCATTTCGTTCCTACACTCAGTGGAACCGACTAGCTTTGATGGGAGAGCCGTTCGTTTTGGTTTTGTTCTTGCCCACATCCATAACTCGAACACTGGAGATGTACTATGATAGAGACTTCTTGTATTCTCGGAGTCTGCTGGTAGCCAGTTTCTACCACGTCTTTTGATTACGATATAGCTCATGATTGACAGGAACAACAATATTGGATATATTGTTTCACATTTACATTTCACCGCATTCTGAGAATGTCGTTAATCAACGTAGCCAATAGTGGGTAAAATCGGTGTACCTGTAATTTTAACGACCAATTTAGGCCGATTATTTGGGCCTGTGGCAACGTTCTCGATCTTTCGCAGAGTGAGCATGCCGTCAATTACATGACCAAAAACAACGTGTTTTCCGTCAAGAAAGTCGCACTTGGCTGTCGTAATGAAGAACTGGCACCCATTTGTATTAGGTCCTGAATTTGCCTATGGGCTGCGTCAGTGTAATGCGGAGGGCGAATGAAAGCGATCGTGCCATTGATAGCAGTCCTGGCCCCGTGTGCTTCTCCTTGAAATTCTCATCCTATTTTCGACGATGAACAAGGATTACTGGGTTAGAAGATGAAACGCACGGGAAACTTATCTCCATAGATAGAGAACGACCCAGTTCCATCACCCTTCAAAAAGTCCCCACCTTGACACATGAAATTTGGAACACTAGGCGAGCTCCCTTTGAGTCAAAATTCGATACCCTAGTTGAATGCGACCTACACCCTGCCTAAACGGTCAGAAAGAGTCTAAGGGATCAGGCGAATGAGCACGAGCGCACCGATGGAAAGTTGCTCCTTTGTAACCTTGAGGCCGTGAGTTAACTCTGCCAATAACTACAAATTAGTTCCAGATCTCTAATCCTTAAAAAACCACGTACCTATACTCTCCAGTACACAGTTGTCTGAAGTTCTCAGCAGTCCTACCCACGATACATAAAATCAGCTCAAATCATTACTGATCGTCTTCAGCGACGCACAACGCACTTCGGCACAATATCGCTGTGAAGTTCCATCTTCAGCCGACCAGCAGGGGTCTCCCCGATGTTTATATCCATGAAAACTATGGGTCG
>JABAJT010009882.1:0-14471 GCA_018850275.1 Tephrocybe sp. 9174TJB
CAAGCCAGCGAGCATCATGGTATCAATTGTCGAATCGCAAAACTTTGGCAAATGAGGCGAGCGAAGTGTCATCAGGAGGGACGCCCATGCTGCGACGAAAGTGCGTCGGGGACAGGACGCCTCCATTGGAGATCGTTCGACTATCGTCACGTCGTAATAATGGCGATAATCGATTGATGACCTGCTGAGCAGTGGGTCGTTCGCTAATTTCCGTTTTCCAGCAGTCTTCCATGAGTGACCAGATGCTTTCTGTCATGCCCCAGTCCTGCCAGGATACATCATGTTCTGCGGGTTTCGAGGGCCTTTTCGAGCGCTGGACTTGGTACATAATTGCAGTATCCCGAGAAAGTTCGTAGAACGGAAGTTTGCCTGTGAAGACCTGGGGAATGTTCAATGAGCGTTGATGAAACAATACTATTTCAGCGACAGACCTCGTAGCACACACAGCCAAAGGCATACACATCGCTGAAGGTCGTATTCTGGGCATCGCCGTCGTCAATATCAAATAGTTCTGGTGCCTGCCACCTCGAGGAACCGCCTATGGACGACAAAGGTGATTGGGTCGTCCAGCCATGTATTTGTGAATCACAGACGGACGCGATGCCAAAATCACAAAGGCGGGCTCGTCCATCATCATCGATCAAAATATTGGGCTAAGGGTATGGTAATGATTGGTATTAAGCATAAGATATGACTTGCCCACTTACGCCTTTGAGATCACCGTGAACGATGTCGTTACTGTGAAGATACAAGAGACCTCTTGCAATATCGAAGACCTAGAGGGGAACCGGATGAGGCTCGAAGGTTGACTTGAAGATCTAGAAACCGAGTGCTCACCAAGAGGAGCCTATCTACCTTGGCATTGTTTCGGAGATATCCACAAATGTCGCCGCTGTGCATCCACGGAGTGACGATGCAAAGTCTCTTGTTTAAATAATATAGACCATACATTGGGAGCACGTTTGGGTGAGATAGTTGGCCCCAGAGAATGACCTCCTTGGAAAATTGCTTCATTTTGAAGTATCAATAACTGAATGCGCCGAGACAGAATATTCAAGATCATATCCCTACCTTCAAAACATGTTCGAGCTGGCTTTGCTGATAAATTCGAATAGTTTTCAAACACACGACCTGTTGCCCAAATAGCCCTTTATAGATGTCAGCAAAGCCGCCGCCAGTAACGGGATCGTGGCCATCTCGGGCGATCCCCTTCAGCTCATAGCAGATCGGATAAAGGCCTGACTTTGTGGAAAGTCTCTGTGTGGCAACAATTAGACGACGACGAAGATCGTTGTCAAGTCTGGCCTCGTCCAAGAGCTATTGAGAATATATGTCGAGGATGAAACCTACTACAAGGATATAGACAGACCTACCCACTGAAAGACATCGAGCAGCACTTGCGCATTAGGTCCCTTCGCCTTCAGAAGCGCCCGATAAAGGGATTGGTCACTCAAAATTTGTCCCAGCTGAGGAATGATACGATCCCTAGCACGATACGATAAATGCAGCTTGTGGGACACGGTAGGTCTCGCAATAACTTCAGAAAGAACTTCTGGTTTTCGCTGGCCATCTCGTGCAACTACCCCGCCCTGCGACGTGTAATGTTGTGGTTCTGGGGGAGGCAGGTGTGCGCAAGTAAATATTCGAAAAGGGCGAACATACCTTCTAAATAGCCACATGGGGTTTTTGCTGCATACATAGTGGCCGGCCTCGGTATGCGACTGTTGACATTCAGAGGATAATAAGGTACACGGCGGGAAATGGAGAGCAGAACATACCTTTGGGCAACAGGAGTGGGTGACATGATCTCAACACGAAGGACATCCACTCCATTCATAAACTTGTCGATATACATATATGATTTTTTGTTAAGCTGAAGTAAGAGGCGTCAGCATTTAGGAATTGGGTAGCAGCAGATAAGGGAGAGAGACATACATCGATGTATAATGGATCGATATCGCATAACGTACTCTAGGATTCCAGCTGATGACAAAAGATCTCAGTCAGAGCTAGGAAAAAAGTTGCATACGGTGTGACTGTCTGGCTGAGGCCTCGCCGGTACGCGAAATGTTACGGGTACCCTTGGGGAAAGTCCCGACCATTCTCTGGCAACAGCTTCAAGTTCCTATGAAGGAGTGATTGGCACCGATCGGCGTTTTGACAAGTGGATGCAGATCACTGACTTCAAAGGTATCGGGGAGCTGAAGGCGTGGATAAGGGTGATAAAGCAGCGGAGGCAGCAGAAGAGGGACGAACCAGCTGGATGATCTCCTTGCCATCGAAGACCAATTTCACGTGGAGGCGTGGCATCGCTTGTAGACTGTATATAGGAGATTGGCTGGAGAAAAGAGATATTAGTTCCTAATGAGGTAAATGCCAGCATACACAACCGATAGATTATTAAGAGGTAGCAAGGAATGCCGAAGGAGATAAAGAGCAGGACATACGTTGTGGCAGAGGAACTGACCGGCTCAATCTCGACGCCAAGGGCAGAGACTCGGATTCCACTAATGAGCATGGTCATATATGATTCTCCGTCTGTAAGCTGGATGCAGATGCGTTCAGAAACGGGGCACGACAGAAAGTAGACCTTACATAGTTCTATGGCCGTTTATCGGCCTCTAGAATATGAAGATGAGAAGAAGAAGTCTGAGTCGGGCTAGAGAACCACAGCAGATAGTACTACAGCCTCAATCGGTACGTTGGCACACTTGAAGGTCAAATCATAAATGGTGCCGCCACGGAAAATTGTTACCTCAGATTCTGGCTACAGCTTTTTTCAAGTCCCTATAAAGTGGAAGATGTGATTATTGCAGTGCCGATCAGTGTATCTGACATGCCGGGAGCTGAAGCTTCTGAAGGTGTGGGTGAGAACATCAGCTTTGAAAGGAAACTACTTGTGTTGTCCTTGATCACGAGTCTTGCTCACCGGGACGATCTTGAACATGCAACGCTCCCGGTATCTTCCTGAGGAAGTGTGGGTCAAGGAGTTCACTGAGCGGGCAGCATTGTTATCGCCCAGGATATATTTTGCGTGTTTGGTAAATAAATCAAATACCAATTTTGCCTCCGAGTCCATGGATGGGAGAGAAAAAAAAATGGTTCTCACCACCAACGAGATTTAACAAATTTAACATATGACGCGGTGAGCATAACGCCAGTCAAAAATGCTGCAACAAGCTTCAACTCCCCCACACCCACCCTCATCACGAATTTCCAGGGTTCTCTCTCGTCGTCTGAATGGGTTATTGGTGGCCGTGCGATGAATTTATGGCTGGAGTCGAAGGCGAGCAGCATTCCAGGTAACCCGTCGAGGCTCACGGCGTTGCGGAAGTGCCAGTAGCGTTTGAGACCCCTTATCGGTCTCGGAGGTTCGCACTTTGTAAGATCCAAAGACGCCTCTGCAGCGATATCCTATAAAAAACCCGGATTTTGACCAATTCTAAGATCAGGGATCTCAGGTAGTATTCGGGGTCCTCGTTCTTGCCATGATCAAGAAGCAAACACCGTGGTGTCTCCTGGGTCCTCGTGCCTAGCGCTTGGAAGGTTGGCGCCTGTTGACGCACAGACAAACAAACAAGAGCTGGGTAACAACCCAACTCAGCTTTGCATTTGCACTCCACCGTGACCACACTGCTGGTGGATGCCAAGTTGGCTCCTCCTCCTCCTCACAGTCCCAGCCAGATGGCTCCCCGTATAAAGTTGTCAAGAGCGCATAGTTGTCAATTTCTTCGGATATTCTTCCAGGATGAGAAGAAGGTATGTCGGTCTTCTTCTACTGCTTTGCTGTCCGATTGATTCATGCCCGCAGCTTCCTCCTACGTGCGTGCTTAAACCTTTTTACCTCAGCAACTCATATTTTTCTCTCTCCAATTCAGCACCCATCAATTTGAGACTCCTGGGAATATCATGAAAGCTAGCGTGTTGCAAAGTTTTCCTCCAGAGGCGGACCGCACCAGGGAGCTCATCACTCGACTTCTTCACATCTTCAACAATGAAGTCCTTTACCGAGATCTTTTGAATGCCCAGGGCCCCGATGCGCAAATGTTGCTTGATGTGATTCAGTGGGTAGGCTGACCTCTAGTGTCCTCGCCGTGGTAAACTTCATTCCCTAATATCTGCTCCGAATAGCTTCTGGATGAGCCCGTACTTGATAACGATGATCGACGCCACCTATTTACGATCACACGGAGGCTGGTCGGGAGGATTGATCTTTATCCCATCTGCCACGAGCTAAAAGATATCGTCCCGGATGGCGAGGATCCCATCACAGGTAGCGGGTTCGCGGACATTTATAAAGGTATTTTCCAGGGACAGACCGTGTGCTTGAAAACGATTCGAGTTTTTAAGAATCACCCGGACCGACAAGAGCATGTTATCAAGGTTAAAATTAACCTCGCCTGTTCGCTGTACTCTCTGACTTTTCTACTCCAATTGGCAGAAATTTTCCAAGGAGCTGACTCTCTGGGCTCAACTGTCTCATGAAAACGTGCTCCCGATGTATGGTCTTTATTATTTCAAGAACAGACCTTGCATTGTCACTCCGTGGATGCAAAACAGCGATATTTCTGAGTATATTTTGAACAATCCCAGGATTGATAGGCTCCTCCTGGCAAGCAGCCTTCTTGAAGCATTTACTATTTCCCAAGCTAGTCTGACCATTTCAATCTGTAGATCTTTGATACTATCAAAGGTCTCCTCTACCTTCATGACAATGATATTGTTCATGGCAGTCTCAAAAGCGTAAGATCTTTTGAAACCTTTTGTGGTTATGTATTCATCGCATCTATAGACCAATGTTTTGATCGATAACGATGGACGAGCCTGCCTCTGTGATTTTGGCATTGCATCCCTCACTGACTCAGAAATATACGAATGGACGACTCTATCTTCCTCATCATTGGCAGGTGGTTCCTCGAGGTGGCAGGCACCAGAACTTTTCGACATTGATAATGATAATACGCGAAACACGGTCTTCAGTGATGTGTACGCATTTGGCTGTGTGTGCTACGAGGTCTGTTGCATTTGAGGTCGCATTTGTGAAAGGTTGCTAAGATTTTGTAGGTATACACAGGCAAACACCCGTTCTACGAGATCAAACTCAATAGTGTGGTTGTGAACAAAATGCGGCACCCAAATCAAGGGCCCTCCAAACCTAAACATTATGATGCATCCTGGAACTGGGGTCTGACAGAAGGTATCTGGTTACTCATGGAAAAATGCTGGAAAAGAGATATCTCCGAACGACCTACTACTCAAGAGATCGTTGACAATCTATCCCTTCTTTTGGACAAGGATACACGAACCGACACCCGAGCAGATGTTATGCCTGTGACGCACTTTCGTCGCACCATGAGCATTGCCCCTGATGAAACTGCCATTGCCTCATTTACCAAAATTTGTGATTCGATCATTGGTGTCAGTGAAGGATTAAATTGACAGGACTCCGGAAAACCCGGACAGACAAATGCCTGATGGCCGAATCGACCCATCTGGATGTCAGACTTCATACCGCTGCGAGGCGCGATACAACGGCTCAGGCATCACAAAAAATCACAAAAAAATTCCAGTAACCGAAATCCGCGCGAGGAGGGAATGCCTCATTAAATTATGGGATATCGTATTAGCAATGTGGCTATGTACAACAAGAAATAGGCTGCGTTTCTGCAGGTCCTTTACTGCTGCCAACTAGAATGTCTTCAACATGTGCTATATCCTACCAGGGGATGGAACTTCTATAATCCGCTGCCCATCATTGTACTCGTATATGTACACTCGTACAGTTGTCTTCTCCTGACTTCCCTCAGATATTGATCAGCCCATGACTCTGTGTGTACCAATAGAGTGAGTATACTTCAGAACATATTGCCGTATGCACTGCTACATTTTTTGCCCCCTGCCTCTGAGTTGCACATATTCGCATCGGCTTTCTAACAAGCAGTGAACGCAAGATACGCGTAAGCACGTATATTTCTTCGCGCCTGTTGTTACACTTTTTTTTTTGATCCTTGCTTACAGTTCGAAGGCGAAGAATCGTATGCGTTCGCTGCCATGTTCGAAGATGGAGCCTCTGTCATTTGCATCGAGATTGTCGCAACTTGCAGTTCACACGCATCGTATGTTTGCCCCTTTATCTGCATATGGTGTATTTTATCTTATGCCTCTAATTTCGTAGCTCACCGCATCTGTACATATTTAGGCCTCATTTGCCTCACAACTGACTCACTTTCTTTGCTCCAGTCTATCTACCGCTCCAATTTCAAGTAACTCTGACTGCCGTGCGTTCGGCCATTCGGCTTCGATGTATGAATCTCCCAGTCCATCCCCCCGAGTCTTAAACACGTACGCGTCATTGAACCCAGATTTCGAACTGGATGCTAACCGAGCACGTACATTGGACCGTCTCAAATGTGACCTTGTTCAGCGCTCACAGCTTATTTACCCAGAACTATGGGATTACCCACCGCAAGCCAGGGGGGTCGCACAAGATAACCGAGAACCCGAAACTCCTTCCAAAGATATGACGGAACGTAGTCCTTCGGTATGGAATCGTGCTAGGGATTATATTGGTCCTCGGCTTTCACAATCTTGAACAATGCAGCCTTTTAACAAGGACGTTTGAAGTTCAGAGGCCCCAAAGCGCAAATGCTGCTTGATGATTTTCAGTGAGTAGGTTGACCGAGTATTCCCGTGGTGGTTTCATCCTTAACTCCGCTCTGAATAGCTTTTAGATGAGACACCTAAGAACAAGGGGTCAATCCGAAAGGTTCGTCTCTCTTCTTCTTCTGACGCTCCCTTGTCCTTGACTCGTCCTCATTCACGCCCTCAGCTCCAAAGCCCACGTAGCCCTCAGATAGAACTTTCAAACTTCCTGTTCATAAACTGTCGTGATCACCCATTTCTCTGCCTTGAGAATGAATAAGTAAACTCGACCGCCAGTCGACTGGTTAAAATCTCGCGAACGCTGATACTTACATAGCTCTGGCATTGCCAAAAAATCCCCATGACTCACCTGAACGTTAGGTAATCTCGCATGGTATATAACCTTATATAACGGTATAGTAAGGTTCTATCCCACACGCTCACTTCCGTGTCTCGACTCTTGCTAGATTCAGCAGATTCGGCTATGGGTAAACACTATGACTCGATACCTGATCACCTGTTGCCATGGATCGACAAGCAGAAGATGTTTTGGGTCGCCACGGCTCCTCTTACCGGCGATGGCCTGATAAATGTTTCGCCCAAGGGATTGACGGGGTCTTTCCATGTTGTTGATAGCAATAGGGTTTGGTACGAAGATCTCACTGGAAGTGGTACGTGATTTTCATTCTCTTATTTGATCGTTTTGCTGAACGAATGATTGTTTATGTAGGCATTGAAACTGTTGCTCATGTCCGCGAGAACGGACGGATTACACTGTTGTTTCATGCGTTTGAAGGCCCGCCGAGGATTGCGCGACTCTATGGAAAGGGCACTGTTTATGAGTTTGGCACACCAGAGTACAATGTGCTCCTCCCGCCCGAAAAACGCAAAGTCGGCTCGCGCTCCGTCATCATGGTGGATGTATTAAAAGTCGGATTGGTACGCCCGCTCTTCGCTTTCTCTTTCTTGAAGTCCAGCTAACCATTTTTTTTCTTATATTGAATACAAAGTCCTGCGGCTACGCGGTCCCATTCATGGAATACAAAGGAGAAAGAAATCGTCTCTTAGTAAGTGGGTACACCGCCGAGGTGGAGGACATCGCTGCAGAGTCGTCTTTGGATCTTACAAAGTGCGAACCTCCGAGACCGATAAAGGGTCTCAAACGCTACTGGCACTTCCGCAACGCCGTGAGCCTCGACGGGTTACCTGGAATGCTGCTCGCCTTCAACTCCGGCCATAAATTCATCGCACGGCCACCGATAACCCATTCAGACGATGAGAGAGAACCCGGGAAATTCGTGATGAGGGTGGGTGTGGGGGAGTTGAAGCTTGTTGCAGCATTTTTGACTGGCGTTATGCTCACTGCGTCATATGTTAAATTTGTTGAATCTCGTTGGTGGTGAGAACCATTTTTTTTTCTCTCCCATCCATGGACTCGGAGGCAAAATTGGTATTTGATTTATTTGCCAATTTGCCAAACACCCGAAATATATCCTGGGCGACAACAATGCTGCCTCCGTAGGCTCACTCAGATCGAACCTTGCCTCGGGGAAAGAATGCACTAGTCAAATCCATGCAACGGTTGTTTTATTCCAGTTAGAGTTACGTCAAGATATATTTTAGTATATTGCACTACGGAAAGCGAAGCAAAAACGTCGAATCAGGTATGGGCTGTGGGGTTCATTGCATGAGAGAGAATATCATAGGGAATTTCGGAATCGGTCCTGTAATTCATTTGGCACCAATTATTGAATCAAAAATTTTGTTAAATGCAGCGACATCAGGCCTGATGCTCATACTGCGACGAAACTGTGTCACAGGCATAGTATCTTGACTCGTGTGGGTTTTCCTATCGGTGACATGGCCCAAAAGAAGGGATAGCCTGTTGACGACCTCCTGAGCAGTAGGTCGCTCAGTGGCCTCTGTTTTCCAGCAGTCTTCCATAAGTGACCAGATGCTTTCTGTTAGGCCCCACTCCCGCCAGGATGCTCCATCTGGTTCAGGTTTGGAAGGCATCAGGTTGGGGTCCCGCAGATTGACCGAGTATTTGTTTTTGATTTCGTGGAACGGTACCTTCTGAGTATATACCTACAAGAATCATGAGATGAAGTTTTACAAATATGAGGATGGCGGCACTGGTCGAACCTCGTAGAACACACAGCCCAAGGCATACACATCGCTCTCGGTCGCATTTTGCTTGCTATTGCTGCCAGTGGTGTTACCATTGTTGGATTCACATAGAAGTTCTGGTGCCTGCCATCTAACAGTGCCGCCTTTGGACGATGGACCCGACTGGCTCGTCCAGTTACGTATGTCTGAATCACATAAAGACGCGATACCAAAATCACAGAGCAGGGCTCGTCCATCATCACCAATCAATATGTTGGGCTACAAGGCGTGATTCATATAGTAATCCCATAAGAAAGAAACCTACTCACGCCTTTGAGATCACCGTGAACGATTTTTTCGCTGTGAAGATACAACAGGCCTTTGGCAATGTCAAAGATCTACGGATGTAGAGGCTCAGACTGGTAGGTCGGAAAAAGTAGAAATCTTGAGACAAAGACTACTTGCCAGGAGGAGCCTATCGGCCTTGGGATTGGCCCGAAGGTATACAGTAATTTCGCCGTTTTCCATCCACGGAGTGACGATACAAGGCCTCTTCTTGAAGTAATATAGTCCATACATTGGGAGCACGTTTGGGTGAGACAGTTGAGCCCAGAGAGTCACTTCATTGGAAAATTTCTGCAAATTGAAATATGAACGGCTGGGGGCAACAGCGAAGAGGTCAAACTATTGTTACCTTGATAACATGCTCTTGTCGGTCCGGGTGATTCTCAAAAACTCGAATCGTTTTCAAGCACACGGTCTGTCCCTCGAATATCGCTTTATATATGTCAGCAAACCCGCCGCCAGCGGCGGCGACATCGTCATCATTTAGGGTGAGACCGTTGAGCCTATAGCATACCGGATAGAAACCGGTATTTTTGGTCAGCCTCTGCGTGGCCGCAATGAGGTGGGATCGAGATTCATCATCAACTGATGGCTCATCCAGGAGCTACTCAAAGCCGATGTCAGGAATGAAATTTACTCTTGCAAACTAAGCCAACCTACCCACTGAAAAACATCCAGCAACAGTTGCGCATCAGATCCCTCAGTCTTCAAAAGTTTTTGGTAACGTTCTTTATCTTTTAAGATGATGTGATAGAGTCGGGTGGTGCTGATGAGTGTGTCCTTGGAGTGACGGGGGCTGGATCGAAGAGAATGAAGGTTTGTTGATTGGGATGAATGAGATTCAACCACGCACTTAGATAATGAGCTATGGGCAGAGAGCCTGGGATGGTAAGAATATCGGTACGGAGGTGACAGTGTTGAAAGCTAGTAGGACATACGCCGACTCAAGGGTTTGGATTTGACTCGTCGGCGCGATCTCAATACGAAAGGGAACAGTGGGTTCGCTCATAACCTCCTGTCTGTTCTAGAACTAAACTTGAAGGCAACAACATCTATGAGATTGGGGTAAGAACAGATTGGCCGGCAGAAAGACTTACTGTTCGGATAGACGACTTTGATTGCGATATCGATGTGGGCTGAATCACGAGCGTGAGGCATGGTTGTTATACTTATACACAAAAACGTGCTGCCGTTCATCCCGGAGCCTTCACACAGCCAGCTGACGGAAACCGGGCGTATGTATTGAATTCCTAGTACACGCACGGCACACGTGCGGCGCAACGATCAATATTGTGGGCAGGTAAGTGTTAAGCATTCAATTGTGGGTCACTAGGATAAACGTTAAGCACAAACTCGGGTTAACGTTGAACTAACCAACTTGCTATGAAAAAAGAGTTCATTTGCTCTTGGTAACTTGTCCAAACCTTGAACGCATTGAGCCTTGAATCGGCCGTCCTTCGGCAATCACCGGTCACCGGTCACTTACTGACACATCACGCCACTGACTTCCAGAATCCAGGGTCTCGAATCTTTTTGTTTTTTTTTTGGTGGTATATACAGGGGGCGAGGCGGCTCACAAAGTCAGCTCCTTCCCCCACGATTTACTTCCTGCTTATGTCTCGAATCTCCCCTACATACTAACATGTCAACCGCGAGTAGTGGCTTGCCTATGCCCAAGATTTTACCTCACGAGTCACCAGTTTTCCACTTCCACTTAAGACTACCTGAAGTTCAACATTGTATCTAACTTTGATGAGGCAAAACCTGAAAGAAGAACGACAAACAGAAAATCTCGTCCACTCCTGAAGTGTTAATGTCATTAATTAAACTTGATAAGTACTGGTAGATGGCAGGTGGTTAACTGGTTAACGGTCGGTAATAGTATTCTACATACGTACAAGTCCCAGAAAACTGCAGGAAACACTTGTATGCCTTGAAAAACAAAATCTGGTCATGTAAACTGAATCAAAAGAAAGAAAAGGCATCGCCCAGAGATGCTCATCCACACCAAAAACGGGCCCCATACTGCCCCATAATAACGCCAGAGTTAGCTCTGCTATGGTCGTGTTAGAAAAACCTATCAAGAACTTCCTGAGCTGGAGGTCGTTCTTTCATCACCGTCTTGCAGCGAGGACATGCGCTCAAGCTCTTTGAAAAACTCAGCAATGGAGGAGGCATCAGGAGGAATGATCGTTCTGCGACGAAAATCGGCCGGAGCCAAAATATCTGCATCAGATTTTGTTCTCGTATCATCCTGTTTGGAGAACATGTCAACGACTTCTTGAGCAGTAGGTCGTTCGTCAGGGGCTTTCTTCCAGCAGTGTTCCATGTGCGACCAGATGGTTTCCGTAAGGCCCCATTCCTGCCATGATTCATCATGGGCTTCAGGTTTCGAGGGTCTCTGATTCGAGCTCAGCACTTGGTAAACGACGGCCTCTTTGCGAGGGATTTCGTGGAAAGGGAGTTTGCCTGTATATATCTACAAGAATCGTTTAATGAACCCAATGAACTTCACAGATACTTGCATCTCAAAGGCGGCCTACCTCGTAGATCACGCAGCCAAGGGCATAGATATCGCTGGCGGCCGTATTTGACAGGTCGTTGGTATCGGGGTGAAATAGTTCGGGTGCCTGCCATCTCGCAGAACCGCCTGTGGACGCCGGGTCCGACTGAGTCGTCCAGCCACGAATTTTCGCGTCGCAGACAGATGCGATGCCAAAATCACAGAGGACAGCTCTTCCATCATTATCAATCAAAATATTCAACTGCGGGTGTGATGATGATATGTTAGTATTGACGCACCAAATGAATCAAACCTCGCTTACACCTTTGAGATCACCGTGGACGATTTTTTGCTCATGAAGATACCAAAGACCTTTGGCGATATCAAAGACCTAGTACGTATACAAAAGATCAGAGGGCGTCAAATGAGCCTTAACGACAAACTACTTGCCAAGAGAAACCTATCAACCTTGGAATTTGTTTGCAGATAACTGCAAACGTCTCCATTGTTCATCCACGGAGTGACGATGCAAAGTCTATTATCGAGATGATACAGACCATACATGGGGAGTATGTTTGGGTGAGACAATTGACCCCAAAGGATAACCTCCTTGGAAAATTGCTGCAAAACGAAGTATAAGCGACTAGGAACGCTGCAACGGGAAGTTGATGTTATGCTCACCTTCAAGACATGCACTTGTTTCTTCTTAGTAAAGACTCGAATTGCTTTCAGACACACATCCTGTCCACTTAATACTGCTCGAAAAATGTCGGAAAAGGTGCCGCCAGCAACAGCAATCGAGTCGGTTGATATAATGCCCTTCCGCTCATAGCAGATTGGATAAAGGCCACTTCGTGTGGCTAGTCTCTGGGTGGTAACGATGACACAGCGTCGAATATCTTCGTCCAGTGCGGTCTCATCCAGGAGCTATTCGGAGCAGATGTCAGGAATGGAGCTTTTACAAGAAAGAATACTAGGTCAACCTACCCACTGGAAAATATCAAGCAGCAATTGCGCAACATGGCCTTCAGTATGTACGAGGGCTCGGCAAAGGGTGTCGTTCTTCAATATGACATTAAGTGAAGCGATGCGTGCATTGGTGCGATTGGGCACCAAAGACAAATCTTGTGGTGACATGGCTGTTCTCGTAACATTCTCATTATGAGCCTCAAGCTGTTCATCAGAACGGGAACTGGATTGAAGAATGAGTCAATGATGATGAGGTGAGACGGAGAATCGAGCGCGTACATCAATGACGAGCTATTAAAAACGAGAGAATAGTCAAGCGTGTACACACATGAGACAGAAGAAAAGTACATACGTTGAACTAGTATGGATTATGGGTACAATCTCGATGCAAATGGGATGGAGTCCGTGCATACGTGGTATGACGGTCACATACGCTATTTCAGTTGTAAGCTGGAGGCGTGAGGCATGATGTAACGGCCGATCAAGGAGAATGATTTACATATACATATGAGCACCTAGAAAAGGGTCACTAAGATATATGTTTCGAATGAGAGATCGTACGTACGGTATACGAAGAGCAAAACGTTCAAGCTGCGACCAATCTCTAGCGATATCTCTAAGTTCCTGTGGTAGGAGAGGATTGGTCAACCACTGTTGTTATACAATGTGGGTCGCTAACCGCTAATGAATTTGGGAGCTTAAAGGCCAGAACATTAATTAGGATGGGCGCAGAGGACGCAGTAGAGGTAACGGACCTCTTTGTTTTTCTTCTTGTTATTGTAGACCAACACGACGTCGACCTTAGCATTGTTAGCAATCTTGTTCCGAATCCTCAATCTGGACATTGTGTTAGTTATTTGATCCAGATATGTAGAAGTTGGGCAGGGTGGTGGAAGTGATTTATGACATGATGGTGACAGTGGAAGCTGGTATGGGACGCGTTTCGACGTGGTTCAAAAGGTCCAGTTGCAGAATCTATTTATACTCTTGACTTTCTTGACACTTGTTTGTATAGACCGGTGACCGATCCCTCAACGGAGACGAGCCTCGTGTATACTGTTTGTCTCTGACGTCAAGCCGTTCGCTGTGCACCGCCTGGTTGCTCTATTCACTTGTGCCTCACGTAGAATCCATATTCTTTGGCGCTCACATGAGGAAACTCTGCGGCGGGACTCCTGTGTGCACCTCGGATGGTAGTAGACTCGTAACCAGCCGTTATTTGAGAGGATCTCGCACGTTGATGGGATTTCGGATCGGTCAGGCAACTTTTTTTTTTGCACAAAAAGTGGTTCTGTAACACGGGTACACGAGTTGTTACTACTCAACCTTGAATCTTCAACTACTTGACTTGTGCGGATTAATCGTATGCATACCGTTATCTATATGGAAGGAGGAGTTCAGCGCGCTCAGCATCCACGAGGTTTAACAAATTTAAAATACGACACAGTGAGCATAACGCCCGTCAAAAACGCTGAAATAAGCTTCAACTCCCCCACGCCGATATTTAGCACAAAATCCTCAGGATCTCTTTCATCGACTTGTGAATTAATTATTACCGGCTGCGGCGGTATAAATTTGTGTCTGGAGTCGTGGGCGAGTAACATCCCAGGCAACCCATCGAGGCTGACACCATTGCGGAAGTGCCAGTAACGTTTAAGACCCTTGATAGGTCTCGGAGGTTCGCATTCTGTAAGATTCAAAGGCGCTTCGGCAGCGATATCTTCCACCTCGAGCTTATAGCTATGTAGCATCAGCCTATTTCGATCGCCTTTGTATTCCATCAACGGAACTGCGTAGCCACATGACTTGTGTATGTAGTTCAGTTTGAATAGTAAGAAGAACGAAGAGAAGAAAGGGACGCACCACCCCAACTTTAAATATATCGAGCATGATGACGGAACGC
>JABAJT010009883.1:3296-14369 GCA_018850275.1 Tephrocybe sp. 9174TJB
AAAAGGCCTCCCAGCAGCAGAGCACCAAGGGTCGAGGGTATATGAGCGACGACCATTGTGGTAATAGGTCAAGGTGAAGCCAGTCTCGGATGCGCAGCTGCAAAACTTCAATGTCGATCATAGACAGAATCGCTCTGTAAGACACGGAGGCAATTTCGTGAGTCCTGGACCCCAGGCCTAGACCCGACGGTGCACCAATGACGTGTCTGCCAGTGTGAATGAAGTGGAACTTGATGAACAGTCATCCTTTATGACAAGATAGCCTTCGTAACCCTTGATATAACACAAGCCAGTGTCAACGTATATGGCCATGTGATAGATTTCCAGGGCGTGGACGACACTCTAGGGGTCGTTAAAAATTGGGACGCGAGACCAGGTGCGAAGAGGATGATCCACGACGAAAGCATCGAAAATGAAGGTATATTCGAGAGGTACAGAAAAACGACATAATATATAAAACATACGTTTTTGTTTGAGATCTAAAGTGAATGAGTCAATATTGTCAAGGATATGGATGCGAAAGAGATATGAGAATTTCAGAGACTTGAATGGTTCCCGAAGGAAACAAACCCATAGTGCAAGCACGTCGTGGAAAGTTTGCAGATATAGTTACATCATGGAAGGGAATGAAGCAGATACTCACAATGCATGACTTGAAAGAGGAGTATATATATCCAGGAGCCTAAGAATATATAGGTTAGAATCAGGTTAATGAAGATATGTGGCCCATGAAAGAGAGTGGGGATCAGTATATAAACACGTATTCTTCTCTTTGCTTTTGAAGCGTCGAAGTGAGCTGAGTTGTACGGATAATTCTCATCATGAAGGGGAGATGCATAGAGGAATCTTCGAAAGAAGTACAAATGCTCACCTGGGTTCGAGAGGTTCGAGAGGTCAAGAACGGTTGAAGGCAGCTACGAGTTCGAGGCTTTTCATTCAAATTTAATTCAAACTCAGCAGATCAATTTGTCAGCTATATATTCATACTCCGCTTCATGATCTAAATCGATATCCCTTTCAACCCCAATTCAACCCACTGCATGTATGTATGTTGTAACCCGTTGAATGGAGAATACCAGAGAATACCCCTATCCTGAGGGAGTACTGGTGCAGTTCGAGTGATGATTTCTAGAAAACTTGAGTATTAATCGCTAACTTCGAAATTTCCGAATCCCGCGTGTCCTCAAGGAGCTTTCGATCCATGTCACGAATCCATGCCCAATAGTGGCTTCGATGCTTTGTTATCAATCAGTAGAGGGGTCCACATTAGTTGATGCTACTCACGGAGAGGAGAGCCTGGGTCAAGTCTTTTGTGGAAGGGTCAGTTTTGAGACGCTTCAAGTCGTTGCGAGCGCGTTCATCCCAAGTATCTGCGTCAGAGGCACATATCTCGAAATGAGATAGGAAATCCTTCATAGCATCGCTAGACCAATTAATGGATGTCGTGAATCCTAAATTCGAAATCAGTCGCAAGTAGACTGACTCCGATAATTAACTGAATGCTACCAGTTTTTGGAAATAAGCATGATGTATCGTCTAGACCAACATAAATAAGTACCAGGACTGATCACTGAGATAACAGCGGCAACAAACGAGGAAGACGAGGATAAAGCTCATTGCCGCAGTGGTAACAGATACGACGTCTTGATTGGAAGTCAAAAATAGCGCGCCTCCTCCGGCAGTGC
This sequence comes from Tephrocybe sp. 9174TJB, assembly GCA_018850275.1. Lineage (NCBI taxonomy): Eukaryota > Fungi > Basidiomycota > Agaricomycetes > Agaricales > Lyophyllaceae > Tephrocybe > Tephrocybe sp. 9174TJB. The sequence continues at coordinate 4,982 of JABAJT010009883.1, forward strand.
TGGGGTATTGAGTTTTGGTAAAAAATGTGAGAGAACTAAATTCAAGGAAGTAATACCTCGCACTTCATCGGTCCGAAAAGCATGTGCGCCCATTGACGATGACATATATCAGGAGGGCATGGAGGAACAGAAGGCGCTCGATCAAAGACTCGTTTCCACAACCATGACACGTCCGGCGAAACAATACATATTCTGAACCATCGGCTGCATCTGCTAAGATGTATTAAGTCGATAGGATGGAGATGCCCGAGGACCTGTTCAAATTCAAGTCATTATTTCCGTTGCCTGGCACAACATGAGAGGACAAGACCGTACCTCGTGAATGATCTCGAGAGGCTGCCGTAGGAGACGCGAGAGGTCTCGAACATCCTTTTCCCATATACGTTTCTGGCGTTCCTTCTTCGCGATCCAGAAAGTGTACGGGTTGTCTACGTAGCTTCTGTTTAGCTCTTTCACCCCGTCCTGAAGGATCTATCTCGAAGCCATGTCTTGTCTTATAAATGAATGGCCTTCAAGGTGCGATCGCCGCGCACCCATTTCGCAAACACCCATATCACTATATCAATGTCTACTGCCACTGCTCTACCCAACAGAAAGATAGGAGATGCGTCAGTGCCCCCAATTGGCCTTGGCTTGATGGGAATAAGCCGTGCCTACGGCCAGGTGGGATCAGACGAGGAGAGGTTCAAGGTGTGTATACCAGTGGTCGAAATCATCTTAGCAAGTCGTAACCTTTCTCTCAGGTCTTGGATGCGGCATATGCAGGAGGATGCACACATTGGGACACGGCGGATTTGTACGGCGATTCAGAAGAGCTAATTGGGAAGTGGTAAGAGCCTATGGGTCTATTCAGAATCTCTCAAGGATAGTGATGCAACTCAGGTTTAAGAAAACTGGCAAGAGGAATGATATTTTCCTGGCTACAAAGTTCGGCTTCACTCCGGAAGGCATTCGTGGCGATCCAGAGCACATCAAGAAGCAGTTTGCTCAGTCTCTGTCGAGGTTGGGAGTTGATGCCGTTGATCTGTATTATGTCCATCGGTATGTCTGGAAAGTAGAATGTACAGCCTAGAGCCTGATCGATAACAGCACCGACCCCAAGACACCAATTGAGGTACATTACTCTTCAAAATCGTCGAGATGGTTTTATGTTGACCCCATATCCCCAATGACAGATAACAATCGGGGTCATTTCCGAGCTCGTCAAGTAATTTCTTCCAAATCTCGTGGGCGTGCAGTTCTGATATCATGCCAAAGGGAGGGGAAAGTCAAATACATCGGCCTCTCCGAATGCTCCGCCAAAACTCTCCGGAGGGCCCATGCTGTACATCCGATATCTGCTATTCAGATGGAATTTTCTCCCTTTGTCCTCGATGTCCTGGATCCCAAGCTTGAACTGTTGAAGACAGCTCGAGAGCTAGGCGTCCGCATTGTGTGTTATTCCCCGTTGGGCCGAGGCCTGCTTACTGGGAAATATGTGTGTATACAATCTACTCATCTCACTTTGCCTTGAATTTATGAAATTCCACGTAGAAATCGTTGGACGACTTTGAGGAAGGAGACTTCCGTCGCACTGTGCCCAAGTGAGATGGATTTTTATCGTCGAGATTTTTGTTCATTGGTGACGCTCGCTTGTAGGTTCTCGAGCCCGGATAATTGGCCAAAACTTCTCAATATTGCATCTGAATTGGAGAAAATTGGAGTTTCCCACAGCGCCACATCTGGTCAAGTAACGCTTGCTTGGATCCTTGCACAGGGCGACGACTTCCTGGTCATTCCCGGCACTAAGAAAGTTCACGTACGCGGCTCACCTATTTTGCTTCTATCACAATCGTGGCTCACTTAAATTTAATTTCCAATAGTACCTGGAAGAAAATCTTGGAGCTGCTCGGATTCATTTGACACAGGAAGAGGTTGAGAGAATTACAAAGATTGCTAACGAAGCAGAGATACCAGGTGCGAGGTATGGTGAATGGCATTCTGCCCAGGTATATGTCGACAGTCCAGAACTGTAGTTCGATATGCTATCGATTTCCTGTTGCTGCTGGTCATATAATATAATATCAGAATGTTTATAGAGCTGACACTGGAGCTTGAAGGGGACAGACAGCAAGTGTGTGGTGAGGCTACATTGAATCATGTAGTAGTAGAAACTGATGAATTGAACAGTTGTATCCAAAATTGCCATTTTACATAAGGTTGTGGGCGCTTCCATCAGATTCAACGGGAGTTGTATCAACTTTGGACTCGAACAATCGTGTCAAATTCGTCCATGGCCCCATCTTCCGACCAAAAGTCTTTTAGGGCTGCCCTGGCCAACGCTAAGAATGTCCTTATTCTCTCTGGAGCTGGTCTATCTGCTGCGTCAGGCGTGTTTTACCTGCCAGTGGTGTTTCGTTGATATGAAAGCTCACAAGGTCATTGCAGGGATAGCTACTTACCGAAAAGCGGACGGCTCCCTTTGGAACAACTATGTAAGCCATTCGTAGTGCAGAACCTCCGTACTCTTCCGCTCACCGAATCCCTTGCTAGGATCCAATGAAGCTTGCCACGCCGAAGGCATTCAAAGCAGACCCGATCGCAGTGTGGACATTCTATCATCGCCGCCGATCCAAGTAAATTGTATCTGTCTTCTGTCTTGAACCAGTTCTGAATGATTGTCCTAAGCTATCTCCTCGCGAAGCCGAATGCTGCTCATTACGCACTCGCCACACTAGCATATGCCCCAACCACTGCTCGTATCGCACCTTTAACTGCTCGCCCAATCCACATAACGCAAAACGTCGATGCTCTAGCGTTACGCGTCCTCGAGTCCCTCCCCAAATCTCAAGATGAAGAAGATGCGTCCCAACTAGGCGATGCTATCATCGAGATGCATGGCGACATCTTCGTGACACGCTGCACATCGTGTAAACACGTTCAACGTTCCTACGCCCCCGAGCTCGCAGCAGCTCTCACAGCCCTCGAGAAGGCTCAATCGGACGGGAACGACACTCTCCCCACTATCACGATCGAGCAGCTGCCCAAATGCGGTGGCGATTCGTGGGCAGGCTCGAATAGATATGGGCGATGTGGTAGGTTACTCAGGCCCGACGTGGTATGGTTTGGAGAAGTTCCACCTCTCGGTGGGGAGATCGCACGCAAGATGAGCGGATGTGATATGTTGTTGGTTGTTGGGACGTCGTCTATTGTGAGTGATCAGCTCGTTTGTAGAGGGTTGCTAACTGATATATGATCATTGTTTAGGTTCGTCCAGCTGCAGACTATGCGAAGCAGGTCAAGAAGAACGGTGGGATTGTCGCGGTGTTCAACATTGGACATTCCGAGGGCGATGAAGACGCCGATTTCATTTTCTTAGGTCCCTGCGAAGAAACTCTTCCGGAAGTCCTTCAAGTACAGGATGATATAGCTCAGTTGTGGCCTTCCGTGTAGCTTGCCATTTCATTTGCCGCAGAGTGATCCTTTGTATACTTACCAATGCTACTGTTTTGCCAAAGTTTTACAAGCCTGTCGAATATATTATCCATTCCGCCGGCGAAAATAAATATGCACCAAAATGTGTAGCAAGATCTGTCCAAGCTCTTCTAACCATATTCTATCCATTACGCGCAGATTATACGTTTTTTCTGCCTTCGGCATTCGGGGCCTGGCCGACAACATAGGTATTGAATGAGAACCGCCCCGTATCAACAAGGCGCGTAATTAAGACCTCCCCAAAGGCAGTCATGGGTGTGAGAATGCCGCCTTTCCTCGCGAGGGCTGGAAGTCCTTCCGGGAGTCGGGAGGTCTGGTGCGATGGCGACGGTTTTGATATCGGTGGAAGCAGAAGGGACAGAGCCGATTCAGATATCATGACTTTATCCGAAGATTATAAGTAAGACATTGTCGAACGATGGCTAATGTGCAATGAACGTACTCGCAGTTCCCGCATACCCAGGGTCACGGTCGCCTTGGAAAACAGTCTTGACGTGGACCGGTGGTGTAGAAGTGGAAGTAGTGAGATTAGTCGCTTTGAAGTAGCCTTTGTTCATGACCCTGTGGATGTTAATTGTTACAACATTCATGGCAGGAGGTGGATGCTGGGTACTCACTCTTCGGATGGACCGGAACCCGAGGGTAACAGCTTCTTGATAAGCCAACGAAGCTAAAGTAAATAGTGTAGGCGAACTCAAGCTGGCGGTAATAGAATTGTTGATCACATACCGGAGAAAACAGGACTACAAAGCCAATGCCAATTGCAAACGCAGCTGAGAAGGTGGCAGCGAAGAGACGTGAGGGCATAGCAATAAATTCATCGTAGGCAAAGTTTGGACCATATCTCTCCCGACGCGCAACCGTGGCTTCCGTAGATGAACCAGAAGCTATATGGTTGGATCCGTGAGGTAACTGTGAGGCAGGAAGAGCTTAGAATTAAACATACCTGTGAGGGCCTGCATTTCGAGGAGGCCGAACGTGCGTTGCACGAGTTTTTTGTTGGTTGGTGCCATGAAGAAGAAGGAACCTGGAATTGTGCGCTCTCCCGGTATGACGAGATCATATAGGAAACGATAGGTCGGAAAGGCTTTCCCTTTGACTTGGAATTTAAATACGTCAGAGTGAGTAGATAAAACGTTGCAAATAACATACCAGGGCTCAAGGAATATTCAGCTGAGCTCTCCTTCAGTTTCTGACGAGGGACATCCTCTAATATAGTCATGGCAGTACTGATAGTTCCACCAGAGAAGCCTCCGGACATTACATGTGCGGTTACGGAGGTTTCCACGTCGTAGTCGCCTGTGAAGGCGAACCGTCAGCATGAGGGGTTCTAATATGTGATCCAGACTTACCTTGGGCTTTCAAGGTTTTGTTTGATAGAAAAGCGGAAGCGTCGGAGGGTACAGAGTCATACCCGCAAGACGGTACGATAATAGCGCCAGTCTTCGTCGCAAGGTAGTCAAATCTGGGAGTTGAGTTGTGAGCCATGTCACCCGAGTTTTCCAAACTGGGCGCACTTATTAATGATCTCCTTAATCCACACGGTCTCGCCAGTGAGGTCGACGTAGTGTACTCCATTATTTGCACATGCCCTGATACCAGTGACAGTCAGAGGATGGACGACAAAATGACAAACGACACCTCACTTGACTACTGGTGTACCCCATCGCCAGTAAGGCCCAACAGTATTGATGACGACGCGTGCTTTCTGTACTGTGGCTTCCACAGACAAGTAGTCAGTAACATCGGCTTGCAATGAGTTGACACTCGAGGGCAGCCCGAGTTCCTGCACCAATGTATGCAACTTTGACTGCGACCGCGCTGCAATGGCAAAAGTGAAGAGTCCCTGGGTAAATTGGGGGTGAGTCGCAAGGTATCTGGTTATAAGGCGGCCTGTGAATCCTGTGGCTCCGAAGACCACGACGTCGAATTTCGCTGTGCTCATGGTAGAGAACGTAACGGAGGAAGAGGAAAAGACAGGAAGATGGGTTCGGAATTCGGATACGTTTGCGTCATGATCTAACCGGCCTACAGCGGCTTCGCTTGACAAGGCCGAACTCAAATACGTGCAAATACGCCCAGCGAGCGCAAGCTTGGCCTTTCATTCCTGTAACGACCACGGAAAGAATGTCAGAGCGCCATAGATACGAAAAACGACCACGCTCCAGGTCACGGTCACCAAGGCATGGACGACGAGCCGAGTCTCCTCGACGTGATCGTCATAGCTCCAATCACGATGACCGCGACGGCGAACAGGACGGACATTCTCGTCGAAATGCATCCCGGGAGCGAGAACGGGACTATGACAACACGGTAAGAGAAGTAAGAGTAAAGAGCGAAGGAAAGAGAAGAAACGGGAGAAGAAAGAAAAGAAGGAAAAGGTATGTCATTAATACCTTTTGTCCAACAAATTTTGATACATGTCAACTCTGCCTACAGAAGAAGCACGGGCACAGCGCTGGCCAGTGGGGGAAATATGGTATCATTTCCGACTCCGAGTGCGTGTTCTTTCTCCTTGTACTCAAAATCTAGTTCCCAACTTCCTCGATACAGTATCTTTTCGAAAGGACCCGAATTTTACGCTTGGCTCGTCGAAGAGCGTAAAATCAACCCTGAAACGATATCTAAGGAAAATAATAAGAAAGAGTTCCTACGTTTTGTTGAGGACTTCAACACAGGTGCGTCAATTTTTCGTTTTCGTTCGGTGTTCAGGAAAATTGAGCGCCATCCACTTGAATGTAGCGACACTTCCGCATGAAAAATACTACCACATGGAGGCTTATGAGCGGCGTATGTCCGCTCTACGACAAGGGGATTTCATACCACCGGCGGACGATGCGTACGATCCGCAGGCGGATATGAAAGCCCTCAGTGGCGCACATAAGAAGAAGGTAGTGGAACACGAGAGCTACCTCAGTAAGGAGCAACTACAGGATCTGCGCCGCGTGCAGCAGGAGCGTATAGAGGTTCGTTCACTATCCTAAAGATGCATATCTGAGGCTGATCGTTTCTCTCTTGCAGGCTGGAAAGATGAAGTTGCTGGGTATGGACATCAAGCAGAACATGGGGGTGAGGATGGACGGTACAATGTTCGATGACTGACTGAGTGTATTTATGTATCACATCATATCTGCTGAAACCACTCCCACACAGCATGACCACATATAAGTACCATGGCGTTCGCCACGTCCGCTGTCTCCCTCAACAACCACGCGTTCTCCTGAGAAGGTAAGGACGCGCGATCTAGCGGGAGGGATTCTGACCGGTGCAAACGTCAAGGTGACATGGCCGAGCGGTCTAAGGCGCTAGAATCAGGATCTAGTCCGAAAGGGCGGGAGTTCGAATCTCCCTGTCATCATTATGTCGTCCATCCTTTTTCCCTCTTCCATCCACATCTGATTCACGGAATTCTCCGCCTGACTGAATGTTTGTTTTTACATGCAGGGAAGATGACTACAGTCTTGGTGTTAGGACTGCAGAATGAGGCCAGGTGACGGTGCGGGGCTTCAGTACCAAGCTATTCTTTAATCTACTTTCAGGAACTCGGAAGCCTCCTGCCGTCATTTTGTCCACTTGCACAATTCGTGTCCACAGTCCGATGTGGGATGAAGTTCGGGAGATTTCCAGTCAGTACGCTTGTTTTATCCTCTATATATGGTCGCTAATCGTCAAAACTATCACAGATTCAACCACCCAACAACCACCACAGGAAACTCAGCGAGGTCATAGAGAGTGGATGTCTCTCCAAGTTAACTTCTTCGCCACTAGATAAACGCTGAGTTTAGTTATCCTCTACGTGTAAAATAGCCGAGGTTGTATCAGACGCGGGATGTTACTGGTGCAGTCCATTATGGAGAAGAGTACCCGTGAAATCCTTAGGATCATTGAGTTTCCAGATTAGTACTGTGTGATGCGACATCGGCGGGCTTGCAGTTATTGGAAGTACACAAAACTTTGGAGAGGAAGTTCACTTAGATATCAAATTTAAAAAATCGTCCCGAAGATAGTCAAGTCAACGTGATCCTCAATAATTGTCACAATTGTCTTGATGACATGGTGACATGGCCGAGCGGTCTAAGGCGCTAGAATCAGGATCTAGTCCGAAAGGGCGGGAGTTCGAATCTCCCTGTCATCAGCCATGCTTTCTAGCGTATTTTTCTCTGCTTTAACTGTTTTCGTCTCAACCATGTTGGACATAGAAGGTATATGTACATGCTTGTATAACGAGGAATAGAACGTCCGATTGGTATAGCATTTTAGAATATGACCTCAACATTTCGCGTAGCTAGATATGTGTGCAGGTAGGTAGGTGAACAGATAGGTATAATGCGATGGATGTAACTACTGTGACAAAAGAATAACAAAACAGAAAGAGCAAGGATCCAGTATCAATTAATAGAGTATTATCCATCCGTAACGCTGCGCCACGAAGGGTCCATAACCAGAAGTCATGTAGCTAGGGTTAGAGAGCGTGTGTACTACATATGTCGTAAGGATCGTAATCAAGAGTCCTTGCATAAAAAGAGCTTAGATATGGGGTCTGCACGCAGCATGTCCGGTTTAAATATGGATCGTCGTCCTATCATAACTTCACTCAAGGCGCTCGCAAATACAGCGCCCCCTCCTTAGTGAGGATAATCCTTGAACCTTCTTCCACCCCACATCTTGACATATCCGTAACCTAAGACGACGACGTCCTCCCAAACAACCCCCCAACAACACTCCCAGCAACACTAACACCCGACCTCCTCTTCCCCTCCTTCCCACCCTTGATACTTCCCGTCTCCTCTCCAGAAACACTATATCCCGGACTAGGAGGAACACTAGGGGGCGCTAAATCAAAATAAACGCTCCCATCTTCGTTACCAGCCCCACCGCTGAAGGAAGGGGACTGGGACCGGAACGGATCGGTATATAGATACGCGGGTGTTGGTCCTACGCCCACCCCTGATGCTGTAGTTGTGGTGGTTGAGGAAGAGGTCGGGCGGGCGCGGGGTGTACGTGGGGATGGTGGGGGTATTGCGTTTGCTGGTGGAGGAGGTGTACGAGACGGGGAAGAGGAGATTCGGGGTGGGGGTGTTGATGGGAGAAGAGGTAGAGGCGGCGGAGAAGTTACTATTCTCGGTGGCGGAGTTGACGTTGATGATTGAACGGGGGAAAGAGGACGGGAAGGAGACCTTGGTGGACGTGGTGGTGACGGTACAGGGGGTGGAGGAGAGGTGGCAGGGAAGGTAAACGATACAGGCGACGCAGGATCTCCATCTTCATGGCTCAAGTTGGCTACGAACAACGTAGAAGTAGCTGCGAGACTTGGCATACTGACGTATGTGCCTATACTCGTGCTTGACATTGGTCGTTGTTTCAAGTAAGGGGGTGTTGTAGTTAGAGTTGTCGAGGAAGTGGCGGGTATATTTGCTTGTGTCGTGGGTTCGGGCTCCAACGAGGACGAATGAGAAGGCTCGGGTGAATGGCCACCCATAATATTATCCATCGCTCCTCCCAACCCAAGGCCTGTACCCTCCTCGATTTGGAGAGGCGGGATGCCAAGCGGCGTCGTCGCTCTTGAAGTTTGAGGCTTCGGCGTTTCTGGTGTAGGCGTCGAGGCCGACAACGGTTGTGTGGCCTGCAAATCCCTATAAGCTCTCATCTGCACATCCTCTCCAACTTCGTCATCAAAAAAGTCCTCTCCGTCCAACAACCCTCTATCCTCGCGACCTCTACCACCTATCCTTGCGCTCCTCAGCAAATCATTGATGCGTTCACGGAGCTTACGCCGATGACGACGGTAGAGGAATATAGCTACGAGGAGAAGGAGGAGAAGGAGGAATGCAGCCGATGCCGTTCCAGCGATTATTCCTGTTCTTTTTTGAGTTGCGTTGGGGGAAGAAGTGGCATCGGGCGATAGGGCTGTAGG